>JBBBDQ010000930.1:967500-1012500 GCA_037127315.1 Ascarosepion bandense
AAGCAGTGATATAGTCGCAGACATTAGATGACAATCATGAATGAGTTATGCTGTTGTGTCAAGAGACAAATGCCTTGCAGCAGCCAACCTGTTGACCCAGACCAACACTAATTCCTCAAGACACTTGATTAAGCCTCTGTGTTGATTAAAGCTTCCGGAAAAAATGAATGTGAGCATAACGTCGCTACCAATAGTGATCACTCCATACACATTCGTAATCACCAGCAGACTCATACAACTCTTTTTGAATCTTCTCTATTGTATTTAGATTGACACTCAGTCATGGGTCGTTTACAACAGTTTTCACTTCTCCATCAGCACGTGACAAAACAGGCTTAGACTTTCATCTCTTTCGTCTAATAACATTGGTAGTGTGGGTCGAACTGGCATGGTATCTTTTTTAATAAACAAAAGGCGAAAACGTCAAAATTTTCTACCGATATATATATATATATATATATATATATATATATATATATAAAACACGATCAAACAGTTTATCCACGCTGTGTTTCTTTGTTTTCAGACCAGCCAAAGTATGATTCACTGTTATCATCTGGCTAGTTTAGTCCAGACACGCAAGAAGTCGGTAAATAGTTAAGACCAGATTTCACGTGATCCACAGTAGCTGATAGCTGGCAAACAGAATATACTCAGTACAAGACTGCAACACAACAAATGTAGTTAATTATATTTATATATCAATAATATACACAATTATCAGCAAGTCAAAGCTATTGATACGCAAACATTTGGCTGTATTTCAATAATACATTCAGTAACAATATTCTCCGAGATTGTGGTTTACTCAGTTGTCTCGAGCAGCACGCCGATTTCAGATCGACCGTCTTCTTCAATTCATGGCCCCAAATCTGTTAATTTTGTTTTCCATCTCGAGTTTATTGAAAGGCACAAAATAGGGGTGGTAAAGGTAGCTACGGGAGTTCACTTTTCTCTCTCTCTCTAATTCTTACCAACTCGAAATGAAAATAATATCAGTTATTCATTTCAACTGAATCTTCAATCGTTTCAGAGCTGGAGGGGAGAACTTGCTCCCTCTTATTGCTTGCCTGTCCGTACCCAAAGCTCAGGTAGACGGAGACAGGGACTTCCCACAAGGCAATTTGACACAGAGCCAAACAATTTGTCAAAAGAGGACAAGAAAATTATGTCTATAAATATTTTCCATGGATTCAATCAATTCGGTTTCTTTTCCAAACAAAAATATTTGTGTCTTCCAATTTTAGAGAAATCGCTTCTTATCTTTAAAGATAATAAAAAATTAATACCAGCTATCTGGAAATAGGGTTACATATAGTTATGGGGAAACACACCTATTCCTCAGATAATGGGCTGTTCCGTCTATATTAAGAAGAGTTAACAGGAAGCTCTGGGGAAGTTCATAGAACTACTAGGCAGTTGATATTAGTCGGCAGTTAGCCGAATATTAAGGAGACAGCTTTCAGTGGAAGATTACCAAGTTCCTAAAATGTTGGGCACGTAAAGTCGATTAGCAACCGACATAGCACGATTTAACCTTCAGTGCGAAAACTACTTCACAACACATATATTGAGACAAATTGCATTACTGACTCTGCCTTTTATTTTTATTATTATTATTATCATTAATTGCAAAATTTCTATTAGTTCTTAGCAATTCACCCTCTTAGTTTGAAAACTGCCAACATTCTGCTATCTGTCCACTATTTCACTTATCCTTTTGACTGCTTATGTTGTGGTCTGGTTAGGGGCCAGAAATAAAGATATAAATAAACAAATAGTTAAACCAATATATTCAGAAAAAAAGTAGTACAAACAAATACTACATGAGAAGACAACCAGTGTGATTTTAATTGTACGGCTATCAGGGCTATCTTCTGGAATAGACCTCTCTGCTGTCAGCACGAAGCAGAAACTGCTGCTTATTTATAGTTTGGAAGGGTTTATGTGTGCCATGGGAAAATTACCATAACAGTATAAAATATATTCTTCGTATGAATGAATTAAATTGATTATTCAACTGTATCTGAATCAGAGATCGTCTTTTCTCCTGTTTACTGCTCTACCGGTTCTGAAAGAAAGCAACAACAGGATACTAAATGGAATTGATAGATACAAGCTCGGTGCTGATAATCAAAGCAGCAAAGAAATCATTAAAACAGAACACAAAAAAAAAACTAAGTTCATTAAGAAACACTCGCTTATTATTGGGTAATTTCCGTTTAGAATAAAAACATATGTTTAAACTAATATCTCCACAGTTAAAGAATTATAAGACAAGGATAATCTTCTCACCTTTACAGAGAAGAAATTCTGAGAGAACTAGAAGCCTTGTGAGCATTGCTCATTAGCGAATACAATCGTAACAATATATGATAGGCAGATGGCACAGTGCTTATAGCAGACATGGAAAGGAAAATACGAGACCTCCTACTGAAGGTAGCAAGGGAAAGCGAGAACAAAAAGACTAATCAGAAAACTGAATGCAGGGTCATCATCAAAAGGCAAAACACCAAATGCCAACTACAGGTCGGAGATACTAAAATCAAGCAAGTACAAAATTATAAGTACATTCGATTTTTGCTAACAGAGGGCGTAAATAGCGACACTGAGACCTGAAAGTATATCGGTATACCCAAAGCTAAGCAAAGTATTGAGAGACAGGAAAATTTTTCTAGAAATAAAGTAAAGACTACTGGATTGTTATGTAATATAATAATATCTATGCTGCCTCAAATTCTGGAAAATTTCATCAAAGATAAAGGAGCGACGCGAAGCAAAGGAAATATAGTTCTGCAGAAGGCTACTGCGGATACTATGAGTCGAGCATGTGAGCAATGCAAGTTTTTGGAGATGAGTGAAACAGAAAACGTAATATTGAGTACAGGACTGTTATGTGATATCTGTCGTCCTATATATCAGCGAATTCTGGATAATTTCACCGAAGAGCAGTGTTTGGGAGGGATTTTTTTTTTAATCATATCACCCCGAGCAAGGCGGTTACGCTACTGATGTGCAGGGGGCTACATAGGAGTGAAAAGACTGGAAAAGAGAAAACCGGAAACCGCATCCTAAACAGGAAACAAGGGATGAGCCTCTTAACCTGTTCAATAGACGTGGGTGGAGTGTATCAAGAGAGAAATTGTTACGAGTTACAAGAGATAAGGGGATGTGGAAGGCCACGATCGCCTACGTCTTGAGAGAACATGGCACATAAAAGAAAAAGAAAAATGATACAAAATAGTAGCAAAAATTCAAATCTTCGAAATATGATTATCCAATAATGGATGATGAAAACTTATTGGGATCAGATTGCAACACTGTTTTAGTAAGTGAGGATTATTCCATTAAATCAACTGTTTCATTTTGAATATTTTTTCTAAGTTCGGGACTAAGAGATCTTTAAATGTTCGTCCAGGCAATCATTCAATGTGGATCTGGATAATCATTGATCACTCTCAGATACATTTATTTATACACATAAACAAACAAAAAAAACAGAAATACAAAAACAAACACACACAAAGACTGAAAAATACACAAAAAAAACAACGCATACAAACACTCACACACACATACATGCGCACACATACACGTACACACACATAAATACACGCATACGCACAGACACACACGTACAGACACGCATATATATATATATATATATATATATATATATATATATATAGTCATCCGCAGACAGATCTGTTTCGCTGTATCACAGCTCATCAGTACGGTTAAACAACCGATTGCTTTTTACCCAGGAATGAAACCCGACCGAATTGGCGTCAGTCGGCGATTCTACCTCTGAGCTATGGGCTCTCAGTAGAAGAAGGCAAACTTTTTAGCGTGTATATTATCATTTTACACGCCCAATAGCTGAGAGTGTTCTAATTCATTACTGAATGAACGATGCGTATATGCTAGTGTAGCTACTGTTTTTCAAAGTCTACCATTCCCCCAGAGTGCTAAATCAGGGTGTGAGAGCGTAAATAGTCATCCGCGGGCAGATTTTTTTCGCTGTATCACAGCTCATCAGTACGGTTATACTCCGATTGCTTTTAACCCAGGATTGAAACCCGACTGAATTGGCGTCAGTCGGCGATTCTACCTCTGAGCTATGGGCGCTCGGTAGAAGAAGGCAGACATTTTAGCATGTATATTATCATTTTACACGCCCAATAGCTGAGAGTGTTCTGATTCATTACTGTATGAACGATACTCAGAGAAAATAAAACTGCATTTTGTGATGATTTACCCAACATTAAAAATGCATAAGTTATACGCCATTCAGTTAATGGCCATACGTGATGCACAATTGCGCCATCATGTCTCGAAAGTGACATTACTGACTAGAGAGAAGATACTCGTTACCGTCATCGCTCTAAAAAACAATATCTCCTGCTATTTAACCCGTACCTGGTTGGAGAAATGTTAGTTACTTAATATATGTAAATTACATAAAATGATGAAAAGTGTTGATTAGTTTTTTTTAAATGAATTCACCATGTTCAAAGTAGTAAATCCACAAAGACGCAAGGCGACACCCGCATTACTACAAAAGGATATAGAAATGTGGCCGCTATTTGATATTTGATAAGAAAGACTGAATTAGTTAAAAATTTTATACAGAAACATTATAATCTTCTAACTTGTTAAGAAAACCATTATGTCAAATTCTTTCAAACTGAATGTGACAGAATAAGAACATAAAAGAAACATTATTAAAAAGCAAGAAACATAGAAAAGTAAACAAGAAGCCCGTAGAAAACGATTGAAATTTCAGTAATTTTTTGGAAGATCAAAATTGGTTAGAAAGTATGGGGCTGGAAGAGAATCCCTCTAGCGAGAAGTTCGAGAAAATAAACCGTTAGCTTCGAACCTGCGTTTACATATATCCAATTCAACTGTATATTTCTTAAACATTTTTAAAACGTAGGAGTGCACGTAAATTCATAACCGAATTATGACCATGAAAGTGTTTATAGGCGTTAACACATAACATTGTCCAACAACCAAAACATTACTGAGCAGAGAAGGATCGTTTCTAAGGTAATCTTTTGCGTAGATTACGAAAATGACACGCAGTTTTACCTATCAGGTCTCATTTTTTCGTAAATCGGGATTGGAATTTTTACATTATTATTTAAATTTTACACTTTTTAAAAATTACTTAATATCTTTTAATATATATATATATATATATATATATATATATTTCAGGTAGATATAATACTTAAATGAATTATAATGCCTAGGGGAAAATAACAATCTAGATATTTTTGTTATATTTGTGGATGAGTAACAACAAAGGCTTACAAGCGAAAAATATTAAATTACCTCAAAATACTTTAAAAAGTATATTTCGAAATTTAAGTGGGGGATCGAAAAAAGAAATGGGCATAACATATATGCTGATCGTTTTGTGTCTTTGCTCTCTCGAAATGGGCAAATGTTTCTGGAACAGACCTCAAATTCTGTGTTCCGATGGGCTGGAGAGAGCCACAAAGTCACACTGAAGATTTCTGTTTCTGTCTTACTAAAGCACAATGTAAATATAAATTAACTTCATTCTTTGAATTAAATTCTAGTTTTACCCTTAGCCTTAGTACTCATTAACCTTCTAAATAAACTAAAATGGTATGCATGTGTTATTTTTATTTCGGGTATCACGAAAAAAACTAAATATCTGTCGAATACCCAAATCTTAGATCAGCGATCCGTCCTGTGCTGCATTCTGAAGAAATTCCTGTTCCACCAAAAGTTAAAGGCTGAAAATTTATTGCAATTTTCTGATTCCAAACAGTCAGAACCAGAATGTGCATCTTTATCTTAGGCATGACGAGCATTTAGAAATGGAGGCTTAAAAAGTCAGAACCAAGTTTCTTCAGCCAAACCGAACTAAACGATCTTGGGAGAGATCTCAATTTAACAAAACATCAGAGTGAAGTGTTAGCTTTGCGGCTACAAGAAAAGGATATGTTGCATAAAGATGTTCGAGTAAGCAAGTTCCGATCGCGTTCTGATGACTTTGTACATAGACTTTCTTTAGAAAAGAATTTGTCATATTGTAATAATATTCTTGGACTGTTCATGGATTTAAATTCGAGCTATGACCCTACTGAAGGAAGTCTGTTTATCGATTCTTCACATTACAGTATAAAAGCTGTGCTTCTGCATAATGGAAATGCCTTACCATCGATTCCAGTTGCCCATTCGGTTGTTTTAAGAGAGAATTACAAAAATTTGGCATTTCTTCTAGAAAAGATAAAGTACGAAGAGCATGAATGGCAAATCTATTGTGATCTAAAAGTGGTTGCAATTTTGAGTGGACTTCAATTAGGTTTCACAAAATATATGTGCTTCTTATGTAAATGGGATGGCCGGACAAAAAAGAACATTACATACATTTAGAATGGGAACCCAGGGACGGTACGCAGGCTCCCACAACATCATTCGAGAACCACTCGTGGAAAAAGAAATCATTCACCCTCTCCCTTGCATATTAAATTAGGGTTAATCATACAATTTGTAAAGGACCTAGACAACGATAAACCTGCTTTTAAGTATCGACGAGGAACGTTTCCCAAATTAAGTGATGGGAAGTTAAAGGAAGGTATATTTGTTGGTCCACAGATTAGAAAATGCTTGACGACCTTTTTGATGATACTATGACTGAACAGCAAGAGTTAGCTGCAAGAGAGTATCCAGTTGTTTTTTTCGGAAAGCATTGGTCTGCGAATTATGAAGTTTTAGTGGCTAATTTGAAAAAAATCGTATCAGAGATTGGGATGTAACATGTCGCTAAAGCTCTATTTTCTCCGAGGCTTACGGCATGTCACGTTGAATACACCGGTTCTGGTTCAATCACCGAAGTTAAGCAACGTGAGCCTGGTCAGTACCTAGATCGGTGACCGCATGGGAATACAAGGCGCTGTAAGCGTTCAATGACGGATGTGCGTTGTGCTGCAGTGGATCTCCGCTTGTAAAGAGAAATATGTGAGCCGAGTTCGAATTCCAGTTGAGTAACCTGCATTCCCTTAAGCACTAGTATCCTTGGGGAAGGTAATTAATCTGTCACTTCCCTCCAGGTATGGGTTAAATAACAGGATGGGGCCTGGAGGCAATCCATCTAGTGTTGGTGTCACAATAAAAACACCTCTGTTAGTCCTGGCGAAGCATCAAGTATTCAGCTTTTTGACAAGATTATGAATTTTGCTATAAACTGCGCCAGGGTTCCAAATGCCCAGGGAATACTGGTGGGGTGTAGTGAGTTTTATCTCGGCCAAGGCCGCAGGACGACGACGATTTTCTCCAATCCCATCTTTCATTTTTTTCGGAAAATCCATCAAATCTAAGTGATGAACACGGTGAACGATTTTACCAAGACATAGATGTAATGGAAACTCGTTACAAAGGAAAGTGGAACACAGCTATGACGGCAGATTTTATTTGAGTCTACAACGTGATTAGTCTAGTAGCCAGAGAAGAATCCTAAATACCGTTAAACATAGATTACAGTTTAGATTTGTTTTTTTGTGTTTTTTAAGTTAATTTTACAACTGTTTGAAAATTTTATCATGTGAACACGAAGAAATAAATAGTTAAAATACTATATTTTTTTGTAAATCTAAATATAGTTGTATATATTTGTAAAATATGATTAACAATCATCAAAAGTTTTATTTAAAATCAATTAAATTAATTAAGTAAAATTATAGTATTTAGTCTAAAAAGACATAAGCTACGAAAAAATATAGAATTTTAGTATGCAATTTTCTAAGAATTGAGATCCGATAGAGAAAATAGTTTGCAGATTCGGAATCAGTGCACCCTAATTACTAAAAGCCACCTACTCTTAGCCTAGTATTTTTTTGATAGTTAAAATTGTTGGTCAGTGTAATTATTTCCGCCAGATAAAAGTAGATTTTATGTTATTTTAGGACTAACTTGATAATTTGAACTAATCGAATTGATCACACTTAGTTCTGTAATCAGCATAGATACCAAATTCAGAGCTAATTTGATCAAGGATTTCATTGATGAAAACTGAGAAGAAATTAGGTCTAAGGATCGAGCCCATGTGGACACCTGGATTGATATAGAAAGTGGTCCATTCATAACAACTTTTAATTCGCCATTTGATACGAAAAACCGATTTAGTTGAAAAAAAAAGCAACAGGAACATTATAATCTTTCAACTTCTCAAAACTGGTATGCCAATTCCTGTCAACCTAATGTCGAGATATTCAGAGCATCGTCCAGAATTTAACCATTTATATCTAAAATATGATAGACTTGTACATCAATAGCCATTAATGCACCAGCAGTTGTCCTAGAGAGGCGAAATCCATATGCTTCTGTCAACTATTGAGGAATATATCTTGAATTAAATTAAAACTAACTGAATGTGTCAGGTTTCTCCCCGTAATATCTCATACATGTTAGAATATGGATGGACAGGGTTGGAGGTCATGTCGACGAAGGACTTATCGATCATCTTACAGAGTGTCTTTAGCAGAACATACATGAGACTATAAACAAACTGTTTCTATCCGCCAAGAAGATCAACAAATAATTCCATGCTTATCGTTGGCGTTTGAATTCTTCCATTCTTTAGAGTTGCATCTGGATAAACATAATTTTTTTACGGTGAGCTTCATTCTGTTGAAGTAAGTGGGGAGGTCACTCAAAATAGAATGTTACAGAGCAAAGTTCATAGTTTATTCGTTTAGGTAGGATAGTCCTATATTTGAACACGTTCAGGTTGTAGTGATCGGGGAAACATCATCTTGGGGCCGGTGTTACCGAGCAGGGGTTCACAGGGATAATTTGCTCGAGTGGAACTTACTTCTCAAAATTAGAATACGGAAGGAATGAAGCTGGTTTGCTAAAATGTAAGGGGCATAGTGGATCCTAACCGTGAAGAATAAAACTGTCGAAACAAAGGAATGCATTTCTTCCGAGCACTTTACCATGGAAGTAATGATAAAGCACTAAGAGGCTTGCCATATTGCTTCTGTGAGAGAGGGATCGCAGAGTAGAAAATAATTTGTCACCCACAAGGATGCGGCGAAGCGTTTGGACTCTACTGATACTGGAAATAAAGAACTTGGCAGCATTTGCACAAATATTACAAAAGTACTCCATTTTAAGCCTCAGCTATCTGTGGCAATATTAGAACATAGCACAAGGAGTCAGGCACTTATAGGAGCGCTGCAGCGAACACAAAGTTTTAGGGCATCTTTAACTACGGATCATATGTTCGAGTTTCCCTTGTCTGAAGATAGAACCTATTTATACATTCACGTAAGCCTGGAGGATCTAAAAGTTTTTGAAAATTCAGTGTTTATTTTATACAATTATTTATTCAAAAACCTTGATCTTTAAGAGGTTCTGTATTATCTATCAGTACAGATAGTGTTTACAGGTCTAGAGATGTTCATATAAATATCTTTGACTGCCTCGACGAACCGGCGACGTGTCACGACTAACATGTCCAGATAGTGACCCAAATTACAATCCGACCTCTCGAAAGCCCACATTCAGATACCACTCAAACAAATCTTATTGGACAACAGGAAGACGTGCACGTTTCCATGACTTTACACTTTGAAGCACTACTGTCTTTCATCACACTGGAAACTATCCCAGTATGCATCATCTTCAAGAGCTCAGACACACAGGGTGAAATTCTATAAGGCTTAATATAAGGCTATAATATAAGAGTTAAAACTATGATACTAAAATATAAGAGTTTATATATTCGGAAATGGCTGAGAACGGAAAGATTTATCGGAATATAAGAACCCGCATCATGCATATACTGCATCCAGATAAAAACATCCGTCATCAATCAGCGTGTTGCAACTTTGTTTAGCTTATAAAGATATAGTTTAATCATGAACACTTCATGTAAGATAGGCTTACGGCCTATCACGTTGAATGCACCGGTTCTCGCTCGATCACCGATATTAAACAACGTTGAGCCTGGTGACGGATGTACATTGTGGTGCAGTGGATATCAGCTCGGAAAGAGAAATCGATGAGCAGAGTTCGAATTCCAGTTAAATACCCTGCATTCACTTAAACACTACTGCCCTTGGTAAAGGTATTAATCCGTTCATTCCTCCAGTTATGGATTAAATAATAAGTGTTTGACTGGTGACCCTGCTTTTAAAAACAAATCTCAATGAATCTTGATACTCGAAAAGAAAAATGTATTACTAGAAACAAAAACTTATATAAAGAACAACAATAAATTGTTGAAAGAAAAAAATTATTACCAGCAATAAATAAATACAGTTTAGTTGGCAATAAATGACCCGCCGAGGTTGATTTGCCATAAAAACCAAACAACCAACCAATCATGTAAGATAGTAAATCCCCGAAGACGAATAAGTTTCCTGGGTGTAAAATAATAGGGGAAAGAAAGAAACATTATGAAAGAGTGAATTTAACTTTGAGTATTGTTTAATGGCATAGCAACATCTGTGTGTTATTTAATACCAAAAAGGTGGGGTTTTAAGGTATTTCTTTCATGTTCGGGTTAGGTGAAAAGGTTGATTTAATCAGATTTTGATAATGTTTTTACTTTAGAAAACTGATGATGTCTTCTTGATTTGTTTTCAAAAATGTATTGCCGCTTAAATGTTTCCTTCAAAAATGTATTATTACAATATTTTTTCCTTCAAAAATGTGTTATGGTAACATTTTGTTTTCCTTCAGACATGTATTGTTGGCAATATTTTCCTTCAGAAATGTAGATCTTTCTATGAAAGTCAATTTTTGGACTTTCATAGTGTTTCGACCAAAGTTTGGGGGCTAACTGGAGTCGGATGGCTTCAGCGGCGTAAAGGAGTCAGCGGTCGGTCACTTGGGTGACTCGCCGGAAGCAGGCGCCGGTGGTTGGTTTAAAGGGGCTTTTTTAGAAGTCGCCGGGGACGATCCTTGAGTCCTCCCGTCTAGCTGCGCTCTCTCTCTCTCTCTCTCTCTCTCTCTCTCTCTCTCTCTCTCTCTCTCTCTCTCTCTGGCACCCCGTCGTTACCGGCGCGTCGGCCAGCGAGCAAAACGGCTCCTCGTCCGGATCTTCGTTCAGCGTCACGGCTTCCAACCTCTCATCGGGTCAGCGGATACAGTTCAGTTTAAATTTGGAGTTGTTAAAACGAACATACAATTCTTTACCTCATTGGAGACTGCATAAATGATTCTGTCATCAGCATAGATATCAAGCTGAGTAGTGTCACAAGCAACACTTCAGGTAACGATATATTTAACACAGTAATTCGATCTAAGTCTATGTTGGATGATCGTTTAGCCATAAATATGGTAATCAAACAATGTTGAGTTTATGGAACTATAACCTTTTCTTGACACTGGAAACACGTTCCTATATATCGAGCATTTTACCTACTCACACCTACATACATATATATATATATATACGGATGGAATCAATACAAGTAAGAGGTTTGTTACATAGCTGATTGATGTTAGCTTCAGCATTCCGATTAATGAGATTCGTAGACGCACCCTCCGGGAATCAGCAATTGACTGTTTAAACTTCCCAATTTTTTTTACCTTTTCTCTCTTTTCCCATTTTTTTCCAATTGTAGACATTTTGACTCTCGGATTTCCAGACATATACTGCTGTTATTAATATAAATGCATTTTACTATAAGATTTGTTTGTAAAATGTTATTTTCTAAGCTGCATCAACTCAGAATAGAGACAGAACAATTTAACATTTCATCCCTTTACTGCAATTACAAAGACCTATGGACTTTAAAAGCTTAATTTCCAGGCATTCCATTTGTTGATGAAATGTCATTGTTTTTATATACATATATACTTTTGGGGCATTCACTAGCTCGAGCCAACACTGACAAAAAACAAAAAAACAAAAAAAAAACAAAAACAAACAAACAAACTAACAACAAAAAAAGCGAATAACAAAATAAAAAATAAAAATAAACACACACCATTCGAACGAAAGCTTAGCCAGCGTTGTAAAGGTCGTATTCATTCCAACGTTTAGTAAGAATTTGAATGGGAATTTGGATCCATGGCTCTCCCCGGCCAAATGTTTATACTTTAGGATACTGCGATCTGACTTGAAACATGAGTTTCCTTCTCCCAAACGGGTTGTCACCCAAGGATGTATGAGCCAGTATACCTTACTAGTTTATTCGTAGCTGGGAAAGGGAGAATAACCAAATAGGTGAATGAAATGAACGCGAGTGGATTTTGAACTCGGTTTTGCGATTACTCAATTTTTGTTGCTAACCATTAGTGACTCAACTGACACACACACGCACAAATACACCGGTAAGCACACACACACACACACACACACACACACACACACACACACACACACACACACGCATAGAGGAGTACTGCAAAATTAATTATGCGGTAAATATTACACCGCTATATATATATATATATATATATATATATATATATATATATATATATATATCGGAAGAGGGCTGATAGAGCGGTGATTAGCGGGGTCCGATATATATATATATAAATATATATATATATATATATTGTTGTGAGCGGTGATTAAGCGGGGTCCGAATATATATATATATATATATATATATATATATATATCGGACCCCGCTAATCACCGCTCTATCAGCTCTCTTCCGATATTTAGCAAAGTGTTCGAAGCCATTATCAACGCCGAGGTGGTTCAGCATCGCACAGCCCACAGACTCCTCTCGGGCAAACAGTATGGTTTCCGCTTTACCAGGTCTACTGCTGATAGGCTAACGACCATCACTGAGTATATACACCAGGCTCTCAACAAGAATTGCGAAGCTCGAAACTTTACCTTGGATATTTCTAAAGCGTTCGACAGAGTCTGGCATGCTGGCCTTGTACGCAAACTGCGGAGCTATCGTAAAACTGGGCATTTGTTTGACCTCATCCAGTTAGTGCTCTCTAATCGCACACGGAAGATAGTATTAAACCGACGTGTACCCCACAAACTACCATACAAACATTTCCCTGATGCTATAAGATCACAAGTAGGCATGTACGCCGACGAAACCACAGTTTACTCTCGCCTCGATCAAAAAATCCGGTATGGGCGATAAAGCGATCCTCGCTGCCGAGCTGGAGAAGGAGCTCCAATCCGTGGTGGACTGGGGTAAAAACGATGCTGCTATCAATTAACCGTTATGGACAGCGCTCCTACCTTCCCATTAGCATGAAACAGGCCTGTCTCCCTGAGAGTAAAACAGTACGTCTCCTTGGCCTCACACTCTCAGCGGACATCAAGTGGAATGACTATATGGAATCCATTGCTAAATCCGCTGCTATGAAAGTCGGTTCTCTGTGTAGGGCCCGGAAGTTTTTCCCGCCTGGGTCCCTCCTGCACATCTATAAATTTACTATCCGCCCGTGTATTGAATACTGCTGCCACATCTATTCGGGTGCCCCTGGTTCGTCACAAAATACAACGGAGAATCTGTAATATGATCGATACCGACTTGGCAGCCCGGCTGCAGTCATTCCATCACCGGCGTGATGTGGCTTCCCTGTGTCTCTTCTATAAATACTTTCACGGCTTCTGCTCCGATCAATACCGACTTGGCAGCCCGGCTGCAGTCACTCTCTCACCGGCGTGATGTGGCTTCCCTGTGCCTCTTCTATAAATACTTTCTGCTCCGATGAACTTAGTTCACTGGTGCCCCCCTAGGTATGAATTTGCAAGAATTAGCAACTACGTCCCACCTGATTACAGTGATACAGATAAAATATAACCGCAATTTCTACTCCAACAGCTTCTTTTCTCGCACTTCCGTCCTATGGAATTCTCTTCCATATACTTGCTTCCCCGACAGCTACAATCTTCAGTAATTTAAATGTAAAGTCAATAAAAATCTATCACATTAACTAGCATCTATTTTCTCAAACACTATTCCCATCTACCCAACCCCTACTCTCGGAATCCTCATCCGTCTATCACCCTCCTCCCGACATTTCCTATAACTAACCACTCTTTCTGATCACTTTTCCCTATGTAACTCCCTCCGCAATAATGGCAGTGGAACGCCTTGCTTGGGGTGAAATGATTAATATATATATATATATATATATATATATATATATATATATATAATGTTAAATATAGCAACAACAATACCAATAGTAAAAGAACTCTACCAAAACTAGTATTAATCAAGGTATAATTTAAATCCTCTTGTATAACCCACCAAGAACAAACCTGGAGTGAAAATAAGGGGAAGTAAAGAAAAAAGAAACAAACGAATTACATTAACAAAAGTCAAGCACTCGTAAGAAATAATAACAGACCCAAGACGAAAAGCCTAACACTAAAGCGCTAAATACGAAGGTAGAGCAACAAAGACAAAATCTAAGCAGGAGCCAGAAACCTACCTAGATTTCACCCTACGGCTCGTCAGGGTAATATATATATATATATATATATATATATATATATATATATATATATATATAGGGTAATGGTTGTTACAATGTTTTTATAAATCTATAGTATCACGATATATCACTATATATACATATATATATATAATTAACTATAGTAATTACAATACCAATAGTAACAGAACTAACTCTGCCAAAACTAGTACTAACTAAGCTATTAATTTAAATCGTCTTGAACAACTAGGAGGGAAAAGAGGGGGAAATAAAAAAAGAAACAAACGAAGTACATGAACTAAAAGTCAAGTACACGTAAGAAATAAAAACAAATCCAAGACGAAAACCCTAACACTAAAGCGCTAAATACGAAAGTAGAGGAAACAAAGACAGAAAGTCTAAGAAAGAGCCAACGTTCGTAGGGCTCTTGCTTAGATTTTCTGTCTTAAATATATATACACAACACAGTAAAAGATGTACTGTTCAGACCATTAGACGATTATTTGAAAATGCTCAATGAACAATTAAAAGAACTGAATACGCAGAGCGAACAATATATTCAAGGACTAGAATGAAATGTTCGATATTTTGTTGGTATCCACGTTTGAACCCTATCAGTCACATTAGGCAAAGGGCTAACTGTATTTCTTGACGTTTATTTATACATTTCACCGCCGAAAGTCACAGTGAAGTTTAGGCTACGAACAAGAGTGACGATAATTGGAAGTGAAGGATGCCTACATCCCGTGAGAGACTTTCCATCAAATATATTCTCCTGTCCCCTGTAAAGATGTTCTACCGAAGGTTTCTACGAATATGTGAGCAACGGCAAGGTTTTAAAGAAAATGAAAAAAAAATACATTTATAATTAGTATCAAGAAAAGATTACTGGAATTTATTGAGTACGTAATAGGCAAAGAGTGTTTGGATAATTTAAAACTCACAAGACATACTGAAAGTAAAAAAGAGGAAACTCATAACATACCTAAGAGGTTAGGGTAAATTAATAGCAGAACAAGTTTTAGGAAATATTACAGAAATACAATTATTTACTAGTAGTTAGAAAGAAAAGAATTGGTGTATCGCCATAAGCCCAAATATTCTGAGGTCACCCGGCACATAGAAGAAGAAGTGTTATCAAGAAGATTTCACGATATTTTTGTCTCGTAGAACTGTTTGGTAATCAGTGGGGTTTGACTTATACATTTTTCTAATCACCTTCAAAAATGTTTCAAGCCACATCGTTGTTGAATGAAACACCTCTCAATGTATTAGAAAGCGATCGTTACAGGCGGTAACCTGAAGAGTCTAAATCAGGAAAATATGGCGTACATGGAAGAACTTTACATCCGCATGTTTGGTCATGGCAGCCACATGGGGGGGGGGCGATTATTTTTCTATTAGAAAATCACTATCTCGCGAGTCAGAACTTTTAATTTGAATTGCCACTTTCATCCTGTTCATTTGTTCAACATACAGCTTAATATTGACAGTTTGGTTGTTGGTGAAAACGAGGAGTTGCAGTAACATAAGAACCTCACACCTTCTGGGTTACTACTTATTGATCTGGCTCGGTTCCTTATTCAATCAGCGCGTGAAATTTGTTCTCATTAAACTATACAGATCGGTCAGAACGTTGAGGGTCCGTTAGTTTGACCATCTCCTCCTTAAAGCGGGAAAACAATTACTGTGTCATTCTTTCAGTAATGAAGCAATCCCTGTACAAAATGGCTGTTACCTGATAAACAGCAAAGACATGTCGAACGTGGTCATTCCTCACTATTTAGCATTATATCTTAAAGGGGTGTCTAATGTGGTATAAAATGTCTATAATGTTAAACAGTTGAACAGATGACCAGATTTACGAAGAAGCAAAAATGCTACCAGATATTATTCTTAAGAATTAGTTCCAGAACATTAAAAAAAACGAATATAAGTAACAAATTGATAAGGAAAATAGTTCTCTCCCATTTAAATTTAATTATATGCGTTGAGCAACTATATCTTAAAAAATGCAAGAAAAAGGCATCAGGGAATCACATAAAAATATCAAATATATCGATATGACTAATAACAATTGAACTAAAATGAATACTATAATTGAAATATATATTTTCTTTTATTTTGTAATATTCTTATTCGAACTGGATGACAAGTGATGGATGAATCGATTCAGTTTTCTTAAATTAAAATGTAGCCAAATGTAGCAACAAAGTTTTATGTCAGGGGACCTTCTCGTTGAATAATCGAAAACGGTTAGATCTTAAGAAAATCTTTAGTTTTAATCTGCCATGGCCATCTTAGCCGACTGAATTCAAAGCTTCAGGCACAAAGAAACCACTTAAAATTTTTAATGAAACGAATAATTCAAATGACAGAGTGTGTGCAAATGAAGCCAATTATGTTTCAGTAATGAAATGAGATGAAGCTTCATAGTGAAACTGGTTTCAAATGTGAAAAGGAGGGGCATCTTATAAGGGAAAATTACGGCGGTGGTGTCGTTAATAATTGTCGAGTCGAAAACAGAAAAAAAAGCGTGCATATGAAAATAAAAATAATAACTTTTAGGGAAAAATGAATATATAATAACCGAAGACTTGGAATCATGGCGCATATCTAAAACACTAAAAAATCGACACAGGCCTTAATAATCTTCAATATTCTTACGCGTATGATTTCAATATCTTGTTGTGGATTCCGGATGAGGAACTACACAAAGTAATGAACAACAAAAACAGATATGGAGATAGAAAAGTAGGTTATATTGAGCATAATATATAAACTTGAACGCAGGGTAGTAAATCCAGGAATACTATGAGTAGAAATAAATATATACAAATTTTGAAGTGAAGTCGTTGGAAATAGTATATCCGGGTATATTATTCTAGCTGAGTGGAGCTCAGAGTTAGTCTGGTCTCTGGGTAACTTCGGTATCGCTCGGAACTCTCCGATATCTGTAACGGATCTCTACGATCACTCTCCACTGCCAACTGCAACGGTATTTACTCACCTTCCAACTTAAGGTGAGATGTGACACAAGGTCTTTTTAATGTGGGTTTTCCCGGCCATATAGCCAGGCCAAAAATATCTGTTTATCTTTCCCCAGTCGTGATTATACCCTTCGGCGGAACCACGACTGGGTTAGTGCTCTCTGCCTTCGGACAGAGAGCTGTCACTGTCATAATAGCAGCGGCAAATGCCGACTGCAACAGTATTTACCCACCTTCCCACTTAACGCGAGATGTGACACAAGATCTTTTTAATTTGGGTCTTCCTGGCCATATAGCTAGGCCAAAAATATCTGTCTACCTTTTCCCAGTCGTGATTCTACCCTTCGGCGGATAGTCAATAAAGGCAGAGGCAAATGCAGACTGCAACGGTATTTTACGAACCTTCCCACGCAAGGTTAGATGTGACACAAGGTCATTTTATAGTGGGTCTTCCCAGCCATATACCCGGGCCAAAAAATATCTGTCTATTATTACCGAGTCGTGATTCTACCCTTCGGCGGAACCACGGCTGGATTTGTGCACTTTGTTCGGAAACAGAGAGCGCCCTCTATCCGAAGGCAGAGGGCTGACAGGCATAGCAGCAGAGGCAAATACCGGCTGCAGCTGTAACTCTCTCTATGGCAGCAGTATATATATTCGAGTCCATTATCATATAAAAAAGGGAGGGATCCCACAACAATCTTAAACAGTGTTTTTTTTTTCAAATATAACAACTGGCTACTCGTTTTGGAGAAAACCAATTTGCTAAACTAACTTGCCAATCTTTGTTGCAGACACTCACTGAAGCACAATTTTTGTTTAATACACAGACATTAACGGCGATTTATACTGTCGTATTTATCATGTCTGAAAAAGAGTGCATAACCTGCAGAAGTAAACGGTTTGATTAAGTCTATTTCATTTTAACTCTCGGTCATGATGACTAGTGATTTCCGGCTAGTACAACGGGTTCCCGGCATAGTTCTGTTTGTTAATTCTAATCTGAACACATGAAATGGTTTTCAGGCACATTCCTAATGTGCGGTTCCCCAGGTTAATATAATCAATAGTTGACTTCCGAGAAATAGCAAAGTGGAATGTTAAATATGCTTACAACCATCTAACGTTGAAAACCCTGCTCTTGCCCCATCGGCGAAGTTAAGAAAAGTCAAGCATAGTAATTACCTAGAAGGGTGATGACTTGCGAATATTCGATGCTGTATGATTGGATGGCGCATTGAGTGCAAAAGTACTGGGAAATGACTAGACGGGTTCGAATTTATTTGGGTTCCTTGCATTCAGTTACGAGCAAATAACAATGGGAAAGCCATAATTCCACCTCTTCTCCTAGCTACAGGTTAGACTGTTAAACAGACTGGGTCCCGTAACATTAGTTAACACTCAGCCTACAACTGTATGCTTTATGCATGGATGGGATCTGGAAGTGTAATGGAATCAGAAAATGACGAGCTGGGTTCGAATTTATTTTGGTTTCGTTGAATTAAGTTTCGCACAAATAACTTTAGGAAAAGGTATGAATCCACCTTTTCTGCAAGCTACAGGTTAGAAAGTTAAACAGACTGGGTCCCATAACATTGGTTAACACTCAGCTTACAACAGATTAAAAGCCGATACCGACTGTAAGACCAGGGAAATTTATGTTTGATATTCTGCTCTTGAAATAAAAATACCTAACATAAAAATATGTGTTGAAGAAAATGAAATTATGATTTATTATGATTTGGGCAGCACAAAACCACTTAAATACCAGGAAAATAAACAGCAACCCTTTTTTTTAAATATTTCACCTCTAAATGGAGCTTGTGGTATAAATGAAGAGGCGGTAGAATAAGATAAGATTACGAGGTTATTGTAGGAGACATAACGAGTGACCCTTGACTTACCGACTATTGTAATTGCTCAGGGTAAGCATCCACGCGGGAGATGTTCTTGAAATAATAATAAAAAAAACTAGCATAAAAATACGTGAGTGAATAAAATGAAATTCCTGATTATTTGGGTAGCACAAAACTACTTTAATACTAAGAAAATAACTGTATGCTGTATGCTTGGATAGGACCTGGAGTGTAATGGAATTAGAAAATGATGAACTGTGTTCGAATTTATTTTCAGTTCGTTGGATACAGTTACGCACAAATAACCTTAGGAAAAGTATCAATCTACTTTTTCTACAATCTACAGATTAGAAAGGTAAACAGTCTAGGTCTTATAGCATTAGTTAACACTCAGCCTACCACAGATTAAAAGCCAATACCGGCGGTAAGAATAGGAAGATTTATGTCTGATCTTCTGCTCTTTATATAAATAAAAAAAAAAACTAGCATAAAAAATAAGTGTGTGAATAAAACGAAATTCGTGATGAGTCGGGTAGCAAAAAACTACTTAAATACTAGGAAAATAACTGTATGCTGTATGCATGGATGGGACCTGAAGTGTAAAGGAATCAGGAAATGACGAGCTGGGTTCGAATTTATTTTGGTTTATGTTGAATTCAGTTACGCACAAATAACATTAGGAAAGGTAGGAATCAACCTTTTCTACTAGCTACAGGTTAGAAAGTTAAACAGACTGGGTCCCATAACATTGGTTAACACTCAGCTTACAACAGATTAAAAGCCGGTACCGTCGGTAAGACCAGGGAAATTTATGTTTGATATTCTGCTCTTGAAATAACAATACCTAACATAAAAAATACGTGTTTAATAAAATGAAATTACTGATGATTTGGGCAGCACAAACTCACTTAAATACCAGGAAAATAAACAGCAACCCTTTTTTAACTATTTCACCTCCATATGGAGCTTGTGGTCTAAATGAAGAGGTGGTAGAATAAAATAAAATTATGATGTCATGGTAGGAGACATAACGAGTGACACTTGACTTACCGACTATTGTAATGCTCAGGGAAGCATCCACGCGGGAGACTGTTCCACAAAATATATATTCCTGGATATCAAGAAAGTGAAGGAAAGAGTAGAGAGTGGGTAAACTAAAAGCTGTTGACGCGAAAATTTTATCTGTTCGTAGAAAAACATTCTAATTTAGTCCATTCACTTTACACTATTCTTCTTCTTCTTCTACTTCTTCTTCTTCTTCTATGTGCACTGCCCTTTGATGACGTAGGCGATTATGGTTCTCCACGTCTCCCTATCCCTTGTGGCTCCTAGTATGTTTGTTCCCGTTACTCCTGTCAACCCCCGTTCCGTCAACCTCCTGATCGGACCCTGCAAATATGTTATCTGCTGCCTTCCTCTGTCTCTCTTTCCATCTATCTGGCCAGTCAGTATCAGGTTCTCCAGGCTCTCCTTCCTCATTGCGTGTCCCAGGAACTTCAGTTGTCTCTTCCTGATGCTCAGTATCAATTTCCTTTTTGTTGCCGTTCTTTCCAACACCTCATCGTTGCTTGCATGCTCAGCCCAAGATATTCGTAGCATCCTTCTGTAGAACCACATTTCCGCTGCTTCCAGTTTTGTCCTAATTTTCGATGATATTGTCCAGCATTCACAGCCGTATTGAAGAACTGACATCACGTAGCAGTCCAGCACTCTTTTCTTTGTTTCCAGTGAGATTTTCCTGTGTGTTAGTATTGTGCTCAGCTTCTGGAACGCATCCTTTGCCATGCCAATTCGCCTTCGGATTTCCGTGTCGCACTTTCCATCTTCAATTAGGACACTTCCTAGGTATTTAAATTTTTGTACTTGCTTGATTCTGATATCTCCCACATTTATTTGGCATTTTGGGTTGTACCTTTTGCTGACGACCATGCACTCAATTTTCTTAAATTTTATTTGTAGTCCTTTTTTGTCGCTCTCCACCGCTACCTTCTGTATGAGGTCTTGATTTTTTCTTTCCGTGTCCGCGATCAGCGCTGTATCGTCTGCATACCTTATGTTGTTCAAGTTCTGTCCTCCAACAACAAATCCTAGCGTGTCATCTAGGGTCCTCAAGATATTCTTGCTGTACAGGTTGAACAAATCCGGTGAAAAGACATATCCTTGTCTTACGCCTCTTTCTATCTTTGTAAATCTTCTGAGATCGTTACCTGTCCGTATGCAGGTCGTTTGCTACC
The DNA here is from genome assembly GCA_037127315.1 of Ascarosepion bandense. Classification (NCBI taxonomy): domain Eukaryota; kingdom Metazoa; phylum Mollusca; class Cephalopoda; order Sepiida; family Sepiidae; genus Ascarosepion; species Ascarosepion bandense. The sequence goes on from JBBBDQ010000930.1 coordinate 989,002, forward strand.
AGTAGAGATTCTTGATTACTCTTATGTCTTTGCCGAAAATGTCGAGGCTGCCGAGCATCTCCATCAGTTCTTTGTGTCGTATCTTGTCGAATGCCTTTGCATAGTCAATGAAACATAGGTACAAATCTTTCTTCATTTGTATTGCCTTTTCGGAGAGCATTCTAATCATGAATATGGCGTTCCTTGTTCCTGTATCTTTGACGAACCCGCACTGTTCCTGCCCTATCGCTGGCCTGATTTTGCTTCTCCCTCTATTCATCAGGATTCTGACCATCAGTTTGGTAATGTGACTCATTAAGCTGATAGTTCTGTATAGTTCACACGTTTGCGCCTGGTTTTTCCGGCAGTGCTATAAATATCGACTTGCATAGGTCGTCTGGTATTATTCCGCTGCTATAAATTTCGTTTATTATGTCGGTAATTTTTTCTATGCCATATTCTTCTAAGGCTGTCAGCAGCTCTATCACTATGCTGTCTGGACCAGCTGCTTTGTTTCTGTTCATTTTGGCTATTGCAGCTTCCATTCGGATTTCAGTATTTCCGGTCCATCCATCTCCTTGTGGATTCTCGGTTGTTCTCGGTTGTGGCAAAAAGGATCCTTTATATATTATTCCCATCGCTGGAGTATTTCCTCTTTCTCTAATATGATTGTTCCATCCTTGGATTTTATGCATCCTGTTGAAGAGCAGGTTTTTGTCCTGTTAGTTCTCTTATCTCTTTATGCAGCTTTGCTTTGTTGGTCCTGTTCAGTCTCTCTATTTCTTCGCATTTGTCGTTGAGCCATTCCTTTTTGGCTTGTCGGCATTTGTTCCTTATCTCCCTGTGGAGTTTCTTGTAATCTGCTCCATGTCTTGGCGTTATTTGTTGTCTCCGTTGCATCATGTGGAGGATCTCTTTGGTCATCCACTCGTTTTTTCTCCTGCGTCTTATTTCCTTTGGGGCTATGTTATTCGCTGTGGTCACCATCGCTTCTTTTAGTGACTCCCAGTATGAGTGCCCTTTTTCGATATGTTCTTCATATTTCTCTCTCACACTGTTATTGTATTCTTTCTGCAGAGTGAGATCATTCTCTAGCGTGTTGTAATGTACACTTGGTGATGTGCTGGGCTTCTTCAGTCTTCGGAGTTTCACCCTTAGTTTGAAGATGTCTGGGACGTGGTCACTTCAGCAGTCGGCACCTGGGTATGTTTTGCATTGGACCACCGCGTTCCTGAATCTCTTGTTTATAGTTATATAGTCTATTTGGTTTTTCGTGTCGCCTCCTTGGCTTCTCCATGTCCATAAACGTCGTGGGTGTTCTTGTAACCAGGTGTTAGTAATTACCTGATCATTGGCTGAGCAACATTGGACCCATTTTTCTCCTCGTTTGTTGCGCTCCCCTAGTCCAAAATGCCGCTCGTGTCTCCTTCTCTATCTTTAGAGGTAGGCCTTGTCACCCATTATATTCCTAATTTCTTGGGTTTTGCATTGGGCCTTGGCATTGACCAGTGTTGAATAGAAAGTTTCTATCTCGTCCTCCGAACTCTGGGTTGTCGGCGCATAAACTATTATAATAGCTATATTGAATGGCCTTCCCCGCAGTTTAACCAAGAGGACTCTCTCTGAAAACTGGCAGTATCCAAGAACACATTCCTTCACTTGTTTGCTTAGTATTAAGCCGAACCCTTTTTCGTTTTTTTTACCTCCTGCATATATTATCCTGTGGGTGTCGCTACTGAAATCTCCACTATTAGGCCATCTGGTTTCGCATATGCCTAGGACTTTTATGAGCTGTCTGTCCATCTCCTGCTTGACATTCTCTAGTTGTCCACCGTTGAGTGTTCTGACATTCCATGTTCCGATAGTAATTTTGTCTTTGATGCGCACAGTCGCAGGGTAACGGTCCAGAGACACCTGTTGCTCATGTCGTTCTTTCCCGGGCGAGGGACAAATTTTGGGGTAAAATGTCTCCCTCTGAAAAAGCCTGTATCCACATCAGTAATTCCAATGTAATCTGTGTGTTAAATTACAAGTTAAGCTTGCTTTAAGTTAGATCTTGTCTAATAAAAAGTATAATTCGAAAATGTTGGGAAGCAATCGGGTAAACATTCCATGATCTTTTCTAAATAGTTTTCAACTAGTAACTGTTTATTTGCTTTTCTCTTGACATTAATCTCTCAAAATATCATCAGATAGTCTCCTGAGATTTTATTGCCTTCTCCGATATGATGACATTCATTACTGAAAACTTAAGGCAATTTAAGTGGTTTGAGATAACGGTAAAGTGTTGACTGTTTCGAATTCCTATCTGAGAACCCGTAGTTCACGCAAGTTCAAAAACGCAGGTTATTAAAATTAAAAGGGCAAATTGGTAATGCCTCATCTCTTGACATCTATTCATCGTGGCTGGAGGGCTAAAAGCATATTTTACAATTTGATTTTTTGAAATCATAAGTTTCATTACCATTATTAAAACAAAAAAATGATTATGGAATCTTTTTTTTCAAATCATAGAACTCTACATATTATATGTACGCCGTGGCCTCGTCTATGTCTAGAGATATTAAAGCACGAAATTATTTGAATTTAACTCGGCACTCACACTAAATACGAAAAAAGAAAGTTCTTTCTTGAAGTTTTATTTTAGCTTTAATTTTAAGCTAATAGATTTATTTAATATTTCTAAAAAGCAAAATATTGTATTGTCCGGAAACTACGTTCAGATCTTTAAGGCAAATTAAAATTCAAAACAAAATTATGCCATTAAATATTTATTTAGCTAAATATAAACCATTGTGTTGCATAACCTTTCTCAATTTCTTTTTCACATTACGGATTCCAACTTCTCAGAATTTCGGTGGTTTCTCGGCAAAGAACTCATACAGTGTTTTTGTTTTATGTTATCCAAAGAAGAAAAACAAATAGCATTTACATGATTTCACAAAGACTTGAATAATAATAATTTGAACAACCAATGTCTGGTCAATTTGCATCTGGGTCAACATATCTCAGCCAAATAGAAATTATTTTTGCCGGCTCACCAAAGAAACGTGAGGTATGGCATTATCCTGATGGAAAACACACTTTTTCTGTTCAGTAGTTCTTGGAGTTTTTGTTAATTACTGTCTTTAATCCGTCCAGAAATGAACAGTACTTTTCATAATCAATTGAATGCTTAATTGGCAGTTCATAGTACAGACTTCTTTGCCAATCTTGCCAGATGAACGGCATTATTTTCATAGAATATAAACCTACTTGTGGGTAACTAAAGTAGTATTCTGTTACTTACACTTGCGCTGAACATTGTTGTAAACAATCTATTTCTCATCACCATTCACAATTTTCTTCAAATAGGGCGCATTTTCTCAGTGTGTATAAAAATCTCTTACATAAATGCGATGCAAGAATTCTTTTCATTCAGATCATGTGGTAACGAAACATTAAGTTTCAAGAAGTGCCCATCGATGGTAGATGTTGATAAATGTAATATTTCTAACAATTCCCGCATTGTGTAATGCGAGTTATTTTCAATCACTGTCTTGATTTGTTCCTGTATGTAATGGGGAATTCTGTGAACGTTCTTTATCAAAATGGTTACAATCACTAATTCTAGATTTAAACTACTTCCGTACAATTCTATCAGTTAAAACATCTTCACAATACACAGTACATATCTTTTTAGTGTCTTGCAAGGTATTTTACGCTACCGACAATAAAAAAAAAGTATTAATTATCTACAATGCAGCTTATAACCTTCCAATTTAACTTTGGAACATGAACGACTAAAAATCGGCATGTAGGAGATGATTTTATAAAATAACTGATTAACCCCCTTTTTTATTCGATCTTCATCGCTAAATAATTCCCTTTACGAGAAAATCTTTGAAAAATTTTTTTCTCAAATTTTTCTTTAGATATAAATGTTTTGAAATATAATTAATCCGATTGAAACGAATGTTATGAATTTTACGTTAAAGAATATTGCAGAAATTCATTTTTTACGTAACGGTAGCTATTTACTTAAGCTGTTGGCATGTTTAGCAGCTTGATAATAGATTGATCTTTATCTAATATTATTTTTTAGGTATTTTAGCCATATAATTAATTGAATATAATTTGAGAACCATTTATATATCATTTTTAGTTCTCAGTAATCTTAAAAATTTAAGAAAATATTCTCCTTAATTCATTGCATTAATGTAACTTATATACATTATAACTTTAAAGTTTACTATAATTGTGACTCATTATTTATAGAAATGTCGTGTATGGACGTATGTATCTACTGAGATGGTCAAGTTCATATATATGCCAAAAATTCAAAATTCTTTTCACAATATTTGTGTGTGATGATTTGAATTACGCTTTTCCATTTCTGATTATTATAGTTTCACCGAATAATATTACCATTAAAAAAGGTGAAATTAGCAGAGAATTTATAATTTACTAAATTATTCCAATTGAAATTAAAAGAATGAAAAAAAACTGCAAGCAGTTATCCTAAACATTCATTTTTCATCAAAAAATATTATTGAGCAAATATTTTTATTAATTTTTATTGTTAATAATTGAAATGTTCTTTTAAAAACAGGCTTACAGAACAAATCAAATTAATAAATATTGGATATACAACAAAATGCCTAACAAGAAGAGTCAAGATATATCTTTCTAATTATAGATCATTTATGTTTAGTAAAATGGTAGGAGAGCTTGTTGTCGAGTTCCTCCGTGAACCGTGCTTTTAGCGATATATATATATATATATATATATATATATATATATATAGAACGGCTTTGTAATTGTATATTATGGATATTAGGTGGTTAGTTAGGTTTTGAAGGCTATCACAATGCGTTTAGTGAACTAAAGGAAGGTAAAGAAGTTTTGGGGTATTACCCATTTATTATACATTAATATTACAGTATCAAAATCTCATCTTCACAATGGGAGAAGAGTGTGTGTCTGTCCAAGTGAATCCATGCCTTTCAAGGAATGGACATTCCTGGCTGCTGCTGCTGTCATTAATTGTAGGGAGTGCTTGTGTGTGTGTGTGTGTGTGTAGGTGAGCATGTATGTCTGTGTGTCTATAGTATATATATATATATATATATATATATACTATAGACACATGTGTGTGCGTGTGTGTGGGAGGTGAGCATGTATGTCTGTGTGTCTATAGTATATATATATATATATATATATATATATATACTATAGACACACAGACATACATGCTCACCTACACACACGCACACACATGTGTCTATAGTATATATATATATATATATATATATATACTATAGACACACAGACATACATGCTTACCTACACACACACACACACACACACACACACACACACACACACACATATATATATATATATATATATATATATATACGGTTGATTAACAGTGGGGACCTTTTTTTGGTCTGATGATTTCAGTCTGCTTTAATATGTGGTTTACGTAAGTATGTGTGACCTGACCGTTAGTTTGACTTTTGCCAAAGATTGATGAGGGTTTGTTTTATTACCGTTGTTTTATCCATCTGCTTTATCTTGTGGTGTGTGCATGTCCATGACTGTGTCATGTGTGCGTGTTTATATGCGTATACTTCTTGCAATTAATATTACTTAACTCTCTCTCTCTCTCTCTCTCTCTCTGTGTGTGTGTGTGTGTGTGTGTGTGTGTGTGTGTGTGTGTGTGTGTGTGTGTGTTCCGGTGTATAGTGTGTTATAGGTACCTCCACTACTTTGCGGGAAAATACATTCCTTGAAAGCACGGACTCACTCGGACAGACACACGCTCCTCTGCCATTCTGAAGATGAGATTTTGATCTCGAAATATTAATGTATAATAAATAGGTAATGCCCTAAATAGTCTTTACCTTTCTTTATTTTACTAAACGCATTGCGACAGCCTTCAAAACCTAACCATACATTTATGTTTAATTTAAATGCACACGGGTATATCTAAAATCCATCCGTAACATACCCTTTGATAATACAAATACAACAGTTTCATCCACATCTGAAAAAGGTTAAATATAATTAACACGCTCTTAATAAAATAGGAAAAGTCAACACTCAATAACAACATCTATGAACACCGCTGACCATGTTTGAAAAACATTCCTATAACTCAAGATATATACATAAAACAATACATTTTTCAAGTTAAAATAAACAAAATCATAATGTTTGATACTGTCTAAACGTATAGCAGAAAAAGGTTCAGAATTACAGTACATTCAGATAATTTCTACATAACCTATGCCCAGAAAAGAAGACAATTAAATGAACAGAAGAAAAATTACATGAAGACTTAATCTTAGTTCAGAAATCGTATTATTCCAAGATCTACTCCACTGTTAGAATAATATGCCGTACTATTCAAGGAATTCTAAGAGCAAAGCAAGTTATTTGACAGGGCCAATATCCTTTCCAATAATGTGGCAATCAGTACAAGGTTACAAGGTAGCATCAGCAGGGAAGAATCTCAGAGATGACCTGTTGCAAGAGTTGAATTTATTACTCTGCAAACAAAAGCGCAATTGTATGAAACCGCTTTCCAGATAAATGTCATTTATTAGACACAAACAGATGAAAATCTGGAGGAGCAAGTTGGATAAAAGCTGATTTCCTGACCTGAAAGCATCCATCATCACCTAAAATTCAAAGTTCAACCGTCAATGAAGAAATTAATGCCAATTGTATTCTTGGATGTAAAAGGCGTTCTGATCGTTGAGTTCATACCGCAATAGTTAACGCTGTCAGATACTGTGGAACAGTAGCCAGATTAAGGGAAAATGTTCACCGAAAAAGAGCAAGATGTGTAGGTTATGGTGTCATCAGGCGGTTCAAAAATGTCAGCCTCGACAGAGCCAAGCTGAAACTGAAGTAAGATATCTTACTGCATCCACTGTATCGTTCTCTTTTAGCTCATTCAGATTTTCATATTTCTCATTATTATTTGACATGCTACTCTTAAACGTTGGCTCAACACAACTTTTATGTGCTTGTCCATTCAGGACATAGGTGATCATGGCCCTCCTCATCTGCTTATTCGTTGTTGTTTTTAACTGCTTTTCTCCTGTTTTCCGCTCAACACTCGCTCCGCCATCCCTCAACTCAAATCCATCAAGTATATTAAGCGTTACTTTCGCTTCTCGCTAATTTCCTCTATCCATCCGGAGAGAAGCAGATTCTCTAAGCCTTTCCTCGTCATATGTCTCAGAAACTTCAGCTGTCTTTTCATGGTGTTAAATATTAGTTTTCTATTCGTGTCCAATCATTTTGAAACCACTTTGTTGCTCAGGTGTTTTATTCATGGTATCCTCAGCATCCTTCTGTAGAACTACATTTTGATTGCTTTTTTCTTTCATTTTTTAGGAGTCTGTTCTGCATTTTCTGCTATATTGGATGGACAGACATATCAAAACAATTCAGTACTCTCTTCTTCGTTTCAGGTAAAATATTCCTGTCTTTTAAAACTCTATAAAGCTTTTGGTATGTATTACTGCCTATGCCAATACGTCTTAGGATCTCATTGTCGCATTTTCCATCCTATGTTAAAACACGTCCCAGATATTTAAATTTCTGTACCGGCTTCATTTTTGTATCCCCGACATATATCCTTTTTAGCACTTAAAATTTTTTACCTTGTTACTATCCTTCACATTCTCTAACTTTTACACAAATTTGTTTGGTAATTCTTTCGCTCTTTCTCACTTCAATAGGTCTTAGAGTGCCAAATTATCCAAGCTTTTTATCTTCACAACGTGCCTTAGAAATTTTAATTGACTTTATTCTACGCATAAGCTACCTTTTTTGCTTCAATTTTCCCTAAAACTTTTTCTTTACTCACATGTTCTATCGAATGTATTCACGATATATATAGAACAAAATTTTACTCTTTTCTTTAGTTCGGACTATCTTTTCTATTTGTCTATATGTCTGAGATGAGGTAATATTTACAGTATTTACATTATTCGGATTATTGTCCTCATCTTTGTTGCCATTTCTACGACGTTTCTACCATTTTACGCTCCAGCCTTCTTCCGAGGTTAGGAATTTCGAACCGAACCCTTTATGAAAATCACTGGGGTATATCATCCCCATTCCTTGCCTAAATTTACAATTGGAAATCATGAGTTATCTCCCTCTAACCTTGCATGTTACTTGTTCACCATTGCTGTAGCCTAGTATTGAACTCACGACTCTAAGAGTCAAGTCAGAAACTAACCAACCTCTATATCAACTGGGTGATGGGTTCTTAAGTTGTGAGTCTTCTTGTGTTCATATAATCTTTAATTTAAAAGTTTCTACATGTTTCACGGATATAAATTAATGAGCCTTACATACAGTCTATGTTGTATATTCCTGTCTCTATTTTGATGTTGTAGCTACCTCATTTAATGCTCACTGTATCTGTTTTTGTTTTAGATGTTATGTTGATGAATTATATGTCAAAGTTTGTCAAGACTTTTCTATGGCTGCTTTTAATGTAAAATAATGCATTACAATATTTACGGCATAATTTTTCAGAAGTAGCTAGCCATCAGAGACGAGATAAAAGTGTACAGTCATCAAATCTAAAGCAACAGACTAGCCAAATAGTGTCTGTGAAACTGCGTTTGCAGAATTTTAAAAAATATTGAACTGTAACACATCATTCAATAAGTTCCGGGCCTGAAATAGAGATAGCACTAATAATAAAAATTCATATGATTTGTATAATGTACTAAAATTGTACGTGACAAAATTTAGTCCCAATCAGATTATTACTTTACAATTTACAGTTATTTCATTGAAGCTACTGTTGCAAATCTTACTTTCGTCTGTTGATAAAGCATTGCTTTCTGATGATAAGAATACTGGTCGAGCAAAGCAATGGCATTATAAGTGTTATTCGGATTCTGCTCCGTCGGAAACAACGCTTAGGAGGTAGTATGCTAACTTTACACGCGGTCATACAGATACAAATAATGTTGAACGATCAGATCGCCTAAAATCGGTAATTGTCCCGGAAAACACAAAGGAATCCACGATCGGAAGTTGAAGTTGCGTACGATAGCAGAGGAGATGAACATATCAGAGGACAGTATATTCACCATTTTACATAATCATTTGACAATAAGAAAGCTGTGTTCACAGTAGGCGCCGTGTTTGCTCACACAGTCGATCAAAACCAACAATGTGTTCGACGATTATGAACGTTGTTTGCAACTGTTTCATCCCAACAAGAAAGAGTTTATGCGTAAATATGTGACAATTGATTAAACATGGATCCACCACCTCACTCCAGAGTAAAATCGGCAGTCAGCTGAGTGGACAGCAGCCTTCCAAAGTGACCAAAGACGCAAATATCAACAGGCAAGATTTTGGCCTCCGTATGTTGGAATGTGCAAGATATTTTGTTCATAGATTACCTTGAGAAAGAAATAATCACAAATAGAAAATATTATATAGCATTATTGGCGCGTTTTGAAGAAAAATCGCCAAGAAAGGGCCACAAATGAAGAAGAAAAATGATCTTTTATGAAGACCACTCACCAAGTCACGAGTCGATTGCAACGATGGCAAAACTACATGAATTGAACATCGAATTGTTTCGTATCCACCCTATTCACTAGATCTGGCACCGAGCGACTACTGGCTGTTTGCAGAGCCCAATAGAATGTTTCAGGGAAAGAGATTCGGCTCCAGTGAAGAAGTGATATCAGAAACTGAGGCGTATTTTGAGGCCAAAATCAAATCCTTCTACAAATATACATTGGATTGTTATAGAAGCGTTGGAATCAGTGTACTAACCTAGAAGGAGACTATGTTGATAAATAAAGTTGAAGCTTGCCTAACAGTTGCTGTTTTATTAGTTAGGCCCTGAATTTATTGAGTGATGTGTTAACTCTTGTCATTCCTGATATTTTTCATCTTGGTATCTCTCACAAAATTCATTGTGCCATCCATTTTCTCACGCTTATCAAATATGCTTCGCGGTAATGTCCCTCTTTTCCCCCTCTATCCGTCTTGTGAGTATTAGATTATCCAGACGTTCTTTCCTTATTACGTGTCTAAGAAACCTCAGCTGTCTCTCCCTGACGTTAAGTATTAGTTTTCTTCTCGTTTGCATTCTCAGCAATACTTTATCATTGCTCACGGACTCGGTTCATGGTATTCTCAGTTTTCTCTTTACAACCACATGTCTACTGCCTCGAGCCTCTCCTTCATCCTTGAAGAGATCGTCTAACATTCAGTTAAATACAGGACATAGCAGTCCAAAACTCTTTTCTTTGTTTTCAATGAGATTTTCATGTTTCTCATTACGCTGGTTATCTTTTGAAATGTCTCCTTGGCCATGCTACTGTTTTTTCGGATCTCAGCGTCTTTGGTCACTTTGGACGGCTTTTACCTGCTGCTGTCTATTCAGCTGACTGCCGATTTTACTCTGGAGTGAAGTGCTGTATCCATGTTTAATCCATAAACTCTTTCTTGTTGCGATCTGCTAGAACGCTTCCCAGGTATTTAAATTTCTCTATATTTTTAGTTTCTCCGACTTACAGTTAGCATTTTGGCTCTTTTTTTTTCTAATGACTATAAATTCAGTTTTCTTGTTTATACCCAGTTATTTCTTCTCGCTTTCTCTTGCTACCTTCTTTAACAAGGTCATGCATTTTTCTTTCTGTGTCTTTTAACAGCACTGTGTCATCCGCGTAAACTGTTCCAAATGTATTAAGCCTACCTAAGTCCGGAAAAGAAAACTAAAATCAGATAGACTACATAATGATTAGTAAGCGTGTTAGGAATGCAGTTTTATACTTTATACCAAGCAAAGTGGTGGCTTCTAATATGTTAACATATAGTAACACTAGAGAAATTGAAGAGTGCCAAGGTAGCACTCAGTTTGCAACATGATAGAGCGCTGAATTTGAGGAATACAATGGGGAAAGATTTATAGATTTATATAAGTGCAGGATTGTTTCAGGCAAAAAACCCTTCCTGGCCCTACACAGAGAAACGCAGTTATTGCTCACCTCTTTTAAACCGAGTTCCTTTATTAAATAAAGGGTTTTGTTCGAAATTATCAGAAGATTACCAGGATTGACATATACCTGATAAAGACCGAAGACTTTAAAGGCCGATATTTCGAGAGCAACAAGAAAAATTATGGATAGCATTAAAAGTAGATACAAAGAACCACATTTGCCTGATTAAGAGAAGATTTAGTGATTTCAGCTAAGGATATCATCCTAAATAAAATTAGACACAAAACAATGCACAGAATATAAAGCATTATATAAATATAGAATGTTGCACTAAGTAATTCTGAAAAATGCAGGCAATTAAAAGTGGTTGAAATAGAAAGAATGAGTATTAATTTTACTTTTCTTTTTTACTGTTGAAAAAATTGTTTTTTCAATCGTTTTACTCCAAGCAGTGAGGTACCGCCACTGATGCTCAGGGGGCTATATAGGAGTTAAAGTTTAGGCAGGGAGAGAATGAAGAGAAAGACGAAAACAGTTAAAGAGGGTGTCAAAGAAAGGGCAAGAGAAGGATAGGAACACAGGTGGGAAGAGAGTTGCGAAGGTAAAGAGAAAGGAAATAAAAAGATACACGGGCTGATGTAGAAAGGACTAAAGTCAAGTGGATAAGAGATTACAATTCCTGGAGGTTGTAGTCGTCAGGAAACAAGTCTAAGGGAGAGAGTTCCACAGGCGGGGAGTGCGAGAAAAGAAGCTGGTGGAGTAGAATTGTCGGCGGCATTTGGATGATTTAACTGTAAATGGGTGGGTCCTTTTTGCCAATCTGGTTGCACGAGTAAATTCTTGAGAAGTGGGCACAAGTGACCTAAGTTCGTCGGAGCTGATGTCATAAAAGTTTTAAAGAGTTTCTTCAAAGTTTTCTTTTCTGGCTCTTCATACTTGCGGAACTCTCTTCCGTTTACTTGTTTCCCTGGTAGCTACATTTCCTCAAAATTTAAATGTAACTTCAATCAGCATCTTCTCTCATCTTGAATCCCGTTAATCTTTTGTCATTTCCTCAATCCCCCCTATACTCAGTCTTTTCTTAAACTTTCACTCTCTGTAATGCCATGCGTACTGGTGGCATGCCCGTCTTGCTTGGGTGAAATAATAAAAGAAAATGTATAATTAATCAGGTATAGTTACAAAACTGCCAGTTATCTTGTTGATTTACATTGTATGTATAAAATGGAGAAGGTTAAGTTACCTTTTCTTAGATCGATTACAATAGGAGAGAAAAGTACTTAAGCAGATAAGGATGTATGTTGTTCTTATCAGCCTTTGTGAGAAAGTGATAGCAACAGACTAGGGCGTACTACGCCCTTCATTGAGGCAAATTTAAAAATTGAAACACGGTCGCAATAAAATGTTTGGGGTGTTTACTGAGTATCAAAATGCATATTTACCTATTTATTTTTTAAGAGGATTAGCTAAATTAAGAAAATGCATTTTAATGTGCTGTTTTATTAGATACAGAATTTCAATACAAATAAAAATGAACAGTACAACGCGCCTGCTAAACATTAGTCTAACAAAAGTTTAAATATTTACTAGTATTTATCGATCAGTTATATAAAGAAATTAGTATAGCGTATTAGAACATAGAATAGGCTGGGATAGAAGTCATTTCCCCCAGTGCCAAAATTTCCTTCAAAGGTAACTAGATAACTTCATACATAAGCCCAGCAACTTTATATATTCATATGGATGTTATTTCTGTCGCAAAGCACGTTTAGAAAGATCTAGTGTTAGCTGTATACAACTGCTTTCTAAGATCAATGGTTAAAGATTTCATTAAAAGTGAAGCACATTGGTTTTAGCGAAGATCGCAATCATTCGAACAGCCACTACAGGAACACAAACAAAAAACTGTACTAAATTATATAAGTCAGATTACCTTTGAACATTTTTCAGCAGGAAAAACTAAAACGGATAATACATGTAAATCGAAAAGAAAATAATGACCTAATCAGGGTATTGACATTCCACATTAGCTCGAATTATCTAATCTAATCTAAACTTAATTATAAATGGAACTTTGTCTCTGTGGGTGTGTGTGTGTGTCCGTTACCTATAGACTCCGAAACGGCTGAACCGATTTTCTTGAAAATTTACATAGTTGTACTATAAGCGTTTGCGAGTGTTCTTAGCTAGGTTTTGTGTCTATGTACACCCGATAAATATCGAAAATCGATAATTGAAAAAATGGGGTTATAGAAGGAGTAGTCCGATTTTAATCAAATTTGATACACTCATATACAAAGACATAAGGAACGATATTCAGAAGTTTCAAGGTTGCAGTTCTTACAATAGTGCAGAAAATCAATAATATATATATATATATATATATATATATATATAAGGCAAGATGTTTGTGTGTGTTGTTTATCTGCCTGTATGTCTGTATTTTATATTTTTTATAGCCCTTTTATTTTAGTTTTTGCTTTGGGTTTGTCTCTAGGTAGGTATAATTGTAGTTCTTAGTCTCAGCCATGATGCCATTTACTCAATAGATTTATTTAGCCTTCAAAATTCAGTTTACGACAAAAAACCTTATTTGATATCGATACCAGGAAATCAAAGTTTGACTTAAATCCATTCATTTTTCTTTCAGTCTACGGTTTCGCTTTAACTGGAAATAACTATTGCTTTTTAGTCTTTCGTCACAACGTCCCAAGAGTCCGTCACAACGTCCAAAGAGTCCGAGCTCCAGGACCATGGATTAGTTTTAAAGTTTTCATTACACCCGAGCAACGCCGGGCTATACTGCTAGTATGTTACTAAAGAAACCAATTATTATTAGTAAGAGAAATAACAACTACTGCACTTGTAAAACCCACTGGAATGAAAATTTGTTTCAGGAAAAGAATTTTACAAGTTTCAACTTTTTATTCAGTCAATTATTTCGGTATGTTGCTTCATAAAAGAACAGATAATACTATCATTAACATTATAATATTCAGTCAGTGAGTTAAGGGCCATACGTGATACACGATTTGAGCGATCATGTCTCAAATGAGACGTGACTGATAGGGGAGAAGATTATCCTGCAGTAGGTTGCCATTACTTTTTGTGGTAGACTGGTTGCCAGCCACGGCTATAGAACTAAATCTGTCCAATTATTTGACCCATAACTGGAGGGAAGAGACGGACTAATACCTTTCCAAAGGTTATTTGCGAGTAAGTGAATGCAAGGAATTCAACTGGAATTTGAACTCGGCTCCTCGATTTATCGTTCCGATATTCTCTGCACCACAACTCACAGACATTGACTGACTTCTACTACTAATAATAACAACACTTTAAAAGTGTGTATTTAACTGCAAAACATTGCCAGTTTACTACTATGCACTACTTTGCTTAGTTTATGCAATTATTTAATACAGTAAGATTGACGATTAGGAGGATAACTATTTATCACCTGCAGGATCGAAAAAAGTAGATATTAACACAGACAGATTTAACTGAAAAACAGGCTACAGTTTAAGACTGGGATTGAACTTAATTCCATATCCTATACGTTTAATTTGAGGATTATAACACAACAGTAGAATATACCTTTGGGGATAGTATATGATATATACATGAGTGGAGAGCACTCAGAAGCGTGAGTGAGAAAATAATGACGTTAATTTCATAATAATTTTCCTCGTCAGCATCAAGAAAATGAATTATCGAGGAGGTGGAAAAAAATGTTCTCCACTTTGTTTCTTGTTCTTTATTCCAATCACTTTTCTCCACTTTAAAAGTTTCCACTTTAAAAATGATTTGAAATTTTAATGCAAGATGATTCCTACTAAAAATACTATTCATTTTTCTCTGAGCTAATCACGAATCAGTAAATGGCTACGAGTGGCAATTACTTGAGCCACCCGAAGTAATTACGTGTCGTTCCTTATTGTTTATTTTTTTATACTTGTTTTCTTTTTTTCTTTTCTTTCCAATAAAACGTCTAATCACTCGGATCATTTTTTACGTCACGGGAAATGCATTTAATAAAATCCAGAGAGATTATGAGAAAATTACAACGCTACTTCTGATTTGAATATAGATGATTGCCAGAACATTTTACTTGACCGACATTATATTCTGCTATATAAAATTAAGAATTCTTTTTGTTGCAACTGTTTACGTATCTGCTGATATCACCAGTCAGTCAGCATATTAATTGCAATACGTGATAATCGCTTGGCCGATCATGACTCGAAAGAAATTGGGCAGAAGATTTTCCCCCAGTAGGTTGTCATTACTTTCAGCGGTAGAATAGTTGCCAACCAAGCCTATAGAGCCTAAACTGTCCTGCTTTTTAACCCATAGCTAGAGAGAGATGAGACGGATTTATAGTTATTTGCGCGTAAGTGAATGCAACGACTTCAATTGGAATTCAACTCTCCGAATTCTGGTTCCGAGCCGATATCCACTGCTCCACAACGCACGTAGAGATACGACAGCTAGTCCTAAATTTTTATTTTTTATAGCAAATTGCCATTAAATTTAAAAGCGCTTACTTATATTTTTTTTATTGGGGGCTATTGAGTGTGAGAGAATATGAGAGAGAAAAACATTATTAAGACGACATCACCATAAAAGAACAGGTATTATGGACACAGAAGATAACGATTGACATTGCAATTAAAATTGTGACTAGCAAGGTCGCCTGGAAAGCATGAATTCGTTGAGAAATGAGAATTTTTAAAATTGTCTCACCCTAGGCAAGGCAGTAATGCCACTGATGCGCAGGGGGCTACATAAGAGTCAAAGATTAGATAGAAGGAGAGTAAAGAGAAAGACGAACCAGTTACAAGGGATGAAAGAGAAAGTAACAAAAGAAGGATGATAATACAGGTATGATGACAGTTCCCAAGGTAGAGAGAAAAGAAAAGGTATACAGGGTGATGTAGAAAGAACTAGAGTCAAGAAGTTAAGAGATGGGTATTGACATTGCATTTAAATTCCTGGAGGTTGTAGCCATCAGGAAATCAAGAATATGGAAGAGAGTTCCACCGGTGGGAAGTGCTAGAAAAGAAGCTAATTGGGTAGAATTGTCGGATGTATTTGGTTGATCTAACTGTGAATGGGTAGGACCTAGTTGCCATCCTGATTGCATCAGTAAACTCCTGTGGCAGGGGCACCAGTGACTTAAGTTCTTCGAAGCAGAAGCCATGAAAATATTTATAGAACAGAAAGTGGGAATCCCCAGAAGTCGAGCCGCTAAGTCGGTATTAATAACATTACAGATTCTCTTTTGGAGCTTGTCGATGACACTGAGATGAACTTCAGGGGAGCCTGACCATAATTCGATAGAAGAGCAATTCCTTTAGCATAGAACTTGCGATTACATCTAGCTATTGCAACAGTAAAATTATGATACCTTGCAGCCAATCTAGAACTATGTAATAATAAATCTATATACCATAGAGAATGTTCACTCGAACTATTACCAAGAAAATATTTACATATAAGTTAGTAGATATGTTGTATTCCGAGAATAGTCTATACTTTTATAAAATCCAAAAATAAATTCACAAATATCAGAAACCATATTACAACACCTATAATATTCCTGATTAAATAAATAACTGCAACTGAAATAAGTCTTATTTCTTTTTATATATCAAAATATAATGCAGCTTCACTAAATTAATCTGGGTATTATCGAAATTCACATAATTCACTTAGCAATACTGTTAGAGATGTAGCTTATAAAATCTATATTCACTGACTGAAATTCATAAAAGAAAAACGTATATTGAATTAAAAAGCAATATCTGCTTTGAAATTTGTTAGAACAATTCTATTTTTAAAAAATGGTCATGGTTCTCCCTAACTTCATATCGCTTGAATACATTTTCCGTTATCCCTTGAAATAAAATCGTTAAAGGTGATATTCAATATTCCTCTCGGCGCCTCTTCTCTTCAAAATATTACGTAATATTCATATTTATCAAGTCTCATTCCATCAGTATATATCTCAAAATGAGAACTCTTAATTTCTGATTCTAAATGATTGTTCGTTTATTGCCATCACCCTAAAACTTCCTTGTTTCTTGTTTTTTTTATGATCGTATCACCCCGAGCAAGGCGGTAACGCAACTGATGCGCAGGGGGCTACGTAATAGTGAGAAGATTGGAAAAGATAAAGCCGGAAACCACATCCTAAACAGGAACAAGGGATGAGTCTCTTAACCTGTTCAATAGATGTGGGTGGAGTGTGAACCGGGTGATAGATAGATCTATTTACTACAATTGAAAAACAAAAAACAAAACAAAGTGAGAAGATTGGAAAAATAAAGCCGGAAAAAACATCCTAAACAGGGAACAAGGGAATGAGTCTCTTAACCTGTTCAATAGACGTGGGTGGAGTGTGAACCGGGCGATAGATAGATCTATTTACTACAATTGAAAAAAAAACGAGAAGATTTGAAAAGAGAAAGCCGGAAACCACATTCTAAACAGGGAACAAGGGATGAGCCTCTTCACCTGTACAGTAGACGTGCGTGTGATCCGTTTGTAACATTATCGTTATTCATTTGTCGACCCACATCACTATTACCGCAATGTTTCTTTTCATACTCGAGTAATTTCTCCATCATTAACTGACCTGTTAAAAATAAATATTGCATAATGCTTGGGCTTTGCTATCTTTGTTTTCAGTAAAACATTACTGTTTCTTAATATTATCTTTTGTTCCTAGAACATATCATTAAATATTCCAATATGACTTTGACTTTTTAGTGGAAAGATCAAATAAGGCTTTTCTCTCAAAAAGATTATTCCTCTTCTTCTGTGTGCACCCCTCCTTCAGGACCTGTATGATATTAATGCCTTCCACATCATATTGTCCTTGATACGCCTAAAGCAATTTGTGCCTTCCTATTTTTCTTATCACTGTTTATTAAACATATTTCATACGTAGGTTATTCGCTGCGTTCCCGTGTGTCGCATGCATTAATGAATTCAATCGATCCTGTAACAGTTTTTAGCCAATTAGTAGAGCCCTTAATTGTCAAACGAACCGGATACATTCTAAAAACCTCCCAGAAGTTATATTCATTCGCACATGCAAATCCATAATATGATCTTCAACGCAAATTAGGGGTCAAAAGCTGTTCCCGGGCGTATGTATACACAATTTTACGAGAGTGTTATCTGGCTTGAATTAAAAGCTTTCTTCCCCTAGGCTTGTTGCCACCCAAGGTTATAGGACCTTATGTGTTCCGTTATTTTGCCTATAAATGGGAGGAAGAGAATGATCCATACCTTTTCCCATTAATATGTAAGTGAATATACTTAACTCGACTTAAATTCGAACTTGGTTCTCCGATTTCTCAATCGAGAGCCATTGACCAGTAATCCAATGTGGCTCCAGTGTACTCAGTCCCTGTAAAATTTGTCAAAACTTCTTTTCTCATAATGTAGGCAAGATTTTCAGTAGTCACTTTCTCATTCTAAGTACAAGTTTCTATTCTTTTTTTACTTTTCGCTAGGACTTTGTTTGTAACCAAATTCTTGCTTTTTAATATTTTACTTACCTTTTAGGCAGATCTTAAATTATGTCATATAGAGAGTTAAGATTTAACAATGAGTTGCGCTTTGGCGGTAAAGTCTATAATGAATAGGGTCATAAAATAAAAACATAGATATGCAAATTGTTATATATTGCAAGAAAATGTAAAATATAATTTAGTCATATTTTAGCGTTGACACGGCATCTGCTTCAATGAAGTCAGCTCACTGGTACCCCATAGGCACGAATTCACACGAACTAGTAGACTAGTAACTAGACCCCAACCTTTTAGAGTGAACTCGATAAAATATAACAGCAATTTCTACTCTAACAGCTTCTTTTCTCGCACTTTTTGCCTGTGGAATTCCCTTCCATATACTTGTTTCCTTGAGGACTATAATATCCAGGAATTTAAATGTAAGGACAATAGACATGTCCTACCTCACTAAATCGCATCCTTTCTCTCAGGCTCTTTTCTCCACCTACTCCACCCTCATTACACCTGTATTCTCATCCGTCTATCACCCCTTCCTATAGCGTTGACACAGTTTCTGCTCCAGTGAAGTTAGCTCACTGGTGACCCCTAGGTATGAATTCACACGAGCTACTAGACTAGGAACTAGGTCCCACCCTTTTACAATTAATCCGATAAAATTTAACCCAATTTCTACTCTAATAGCTTCTTTTCTCGCACTTCCCGCCTGTGGAATTCCCTTCCATATACTTGTTTTTTCGATAGCTTCAGTCGCCAGCAATTTAAATGTAAGGTCAATAGACATCTCTCATCTCACTAACTCGCATCCTTTCTACACCCCATTACACCGGTATTCTCATCCATCTATAACCCTCCTCCTGACATCCCCTATAACTAAATCTGTTTCTCATCACTTTCACCTATGTAACCCCTTGCGTAAGATCGGCAGTAAAACTGCCTTGCTTGGGGTGAAATGACAAAAAAAATATTCAACCGCGAAAGACTATAGAATTTTTGTGGTTTTGTAGTAACATAACTAAAAATAACAAACACACACACACACAGAGAGAGAGAGAGAGAGAGAGAGAGAGAGAGAGAGAGAGATTTATCTGCGGATGACTATATATAATTAGTTAGTTTTTGTCAAAATAAACTTAGACCAGTACACATATATATTACAAAGCGTTCAATACAATTATATTGTAGAGCTTTTGAATATTTTTTCATTTGGAAACGAGTTATTTTCAGACCTAGGTTTCTATCTTTTGGTGTCTTCAGGTGATTTGCAATAACTGATTTTACTGTTTTTAAAACACTCACGTAACAGGGGTCTTTTATGAACCTGCAATTTTTAAAATTAGAAGAAGTTACTTAGGAGTTTTCAAACAATTTCATACATGTTTGTATAATCTAAGTAGCTATTTTTATTGGTTACATTTAGATATAATTTTTACTCTTTCACTGAGTAATTTATTTTTTGTCTTGGAACAGCTTAATAGTCAATTTTCCTCCTGGCATAATCTGCATACTTTAACACCGTCGTAATGTTTGGCTATCTTTACTATAATCCAACTTATATTGGTGTCTTTTCCATAATTCATTTTTAATTTCCACACATGGCTAGCCAGTTTTGTAGAATTTTTTAGATTTTCCAGTTTAAATGTAAACTTATGGTTATTCCATCTAACTTTAAAACTATCTTTGGTAGATCATAAATATGTTTGGCTTTAACCATCAATGCCATGTACTTTTGCTTTGTAAAATAATCTATTTTATATTTCAAAGGTCTTTAATTGGACATTTATTTTTGTCCCTACAGTCACTTTCTTTGTTAATGATTTTATTGTGTACATTTTTATTTAGTGTTGTTGCGTTTTGCTTTTTATGGAATTTTTTAAATTTTATATTTAGCAAACTACATAATAAAAAATAAATAAAAACTTACAAAATAAAAAAAAAGGATGGCAAAAGCAATTATAACTGGTAATGAAGTGTAATAACCAGTAGCAAAGAGAATGAAGTAAGACGATGCTGCCTCGCATTTTTATCTTTATCACCATAAGTGTGACAGGAGGTATATATATATATATATATATATATATATATATATACAACGCCATGTATTATGATAGAGTAGATTATCCTATATTTCTTTTAATTATTAGGACATTGTTATTCATAAGAGAAGATTAGTAATACAACTTCAGATTCAGTCCTGTTCTGTTTATTTCATTTAAAGAGAAAAATGGATGGAGTAATTTTCTGCATCTATTTTTTAAATACTAGAGCAGATCTAAGTTGCTTGCCATGGCTGCTATCCAGTCTAGGAAGTGAACAATCTTGAATTTAAAATCAGTGCCTTGAAGAGCAATAATACCATTGCGGTTGATATGGCATTTCACTATAAATGAGTCTTTCTCTTCAAGTCACCTGTGTATTCAGGAATAATCTTTGAGAAGATACGTCTACATACGTGTTACACTGAATACACCTAAAAATTATTTTAAAAAAAACCCTGTTAGTTATTGATCTGAAACATCAGCATCAAATCATCATAGACAGTAATGATGATAATAATAATAATGTTGTTCTTTGAAAGGTTTCACTGTGCAGTAGTTTTGTACATTCTATTATTAAAAAAATGTAAAGACGGGCTTACGGGCACTGTCAATAACAAGCAACACACTGCCAATACAATATTAAGGATTTGCATAAACGAAAAACTTTAAAGGACATTTGCATGGTTAGATATGGATGTTGTGACAAATCATTTTTTCCATTGAATTATTTACTTTCTGAAAAATTGCCACGAATAAAATGTCCTTTTTTGTTTTGTTTTCATCATCATTTCATACCGAGAAAGGCAAGACCATAACTGATATGCAGTGGGTGGGGTACACTAAGAAGAAAAAAATAAGGTAAAGGGAATATCGAAAAAAGTATAACAGATGGGTGAGAATCAAGTACACTACCGGCCATAATTATTAGGCGACGCTACAGACCATAATTATTAGGCCACCACAGTTGTTTTTAAATAAATGATGAATTTCATACTACTTTTAGTATATATTGCCAAGTGGATAATTCGAAATGAAAAATAGAATGGTTCTGTTGTTATTATTACTTTGCAACAATTTACAAGGCATCAAGGAAGTTTTTGCTTCTGCCAGTCAAAAAGAAATGACTAGCTTGAAGAAGAGAGCACAAAGACTCGATACCATATAAGTTCATTTGATGCACATATTATTGTGCAGTATTAAAAAAAACATTCTATTTTCAATTAGAATTATCCACTTGGCAAGAAATACTAAAAATAGTATGAAATACATCACTTTTTAGAAACCGGAGTGGCCTAATAATTATGGCCGGTAGTGTAGATAAAATATGGCAGTTGACATTGCATTTAAACTTTTGAAGATTATAACTATCAAGAAGTAAACGGAATGAGGTTTCATAAATGGGAAGTTCGAGAAAAGACCTTGTTAGAGTAGAATAGGAGTTACGTTTATTTATTTTGACAGTAAAATGGTGGGGGCTTGATGCCAATATGGTAGAACGTGTGAATATGTGTGGTCAGGGAACAAGGAAAAAGTGTGTAAATGTATATCCTAGTCTTCATATCATCTACTTTTTAAATCACTATGGCACAAGTGAGTACTGATTGGACATACTTTTAGATAAAACTAATTTTCTAATAATGGTCTACTCTCTTAGATTGCTCATACTACACCGTGGTGCTTTAAGTAACACTTACAAATTCTTATTATTTTCATAATCTCCTTTTTTTTTTCTAATACTGTGAATTTTTTACTTAAATTAGCTAAAATGAAATATTTATTGATAGATTCGTTTTTTACTGTTTATCAACCCATTGCCGGTTATTTAAAGCCAGAAAATATTTTTGCATTATAAGAATTAAAAGAAATACTGGTTTAGTGATACAAATCTTACTGATTAATCTGTAGCTGGTGGGGAGAAGAGTTAGATTCTTACTTCGCCCAAGTGTATTTGTGCGCGTAAATCATTATGGTGAGTCTTAATGGAATGAAAAACCCAAGCTTACAGCATCTAATATTCACAAGCGATCGATCATCTAGGTACTGACCTGCTAAAGTTTTACATCAATTAACAACCGAACTCAGTATGGATCTTTTTTGTGCCATTTTACTTAAATCCGTTTGATGAATATGTCACTTCTCAATCTAAATAACATTTGCCATTTTTACCTATTCTCTTTGTCGTATTCTGCCGTTTTCACACTGATTTAAGTTATTCACTGTTGATTCCTTCTCTTGCCTTCAATTTGTCTCACATTCTGCAAATATCTGTGTATCGGTATTTGTCTATATTTCTGAGATGAGATAGTATTTACATTACTTACATTGTTCGGACTCTTGACCTCATCTTTGTAGCCATATTCACGAAGTCTCGACCGTTTACACTCCGGCCTTCTTCAGTTGATTGGAAATTTGAATCGAAACATTTATTTTCTGAAGGACAGATGTCCCAGCGTTATTTGATTCCAGTGGCTGGATCCAAATAATTGTAAGTTCAATGCCTGGCAACAGCAGTTATGAATTTAGAATGTTAAGTTCAAAAGAGATAAATACATGACATTCGGAAGTAAATAGAAGGAGAATAAAAAAAAACAAACCAGTAATCGAAAAATGAGTCCGTTTGAATATTTCTAAGAACTTAAAGAAGGCTGAGGTGTACAACAGCCGAAACGTCGTGAATATGGCTATAAAGATGAGAACAACATTGCTATCTATCTATCTATCTATCTATCTATCTATCTATCTATCTATCTATCTATCTATCTATATAAACTTCAAATAAAAATGTTATATATCAATATTGGCAGTTAATATACACTACCGGCCATAATTATTAGGCAACCCCGTTTTTTTTTTAAAGAAATGATGCATTTCATACTATGTTTAGTATTTAATGCCAAGTGGATAATTCTAAACGAAAATAGAATGTTTCTTTTCTTATTATTACTTTGCAAAATTTT
>JBBBDQ010000930.1:1015000-1230000 GCA_037127315.1 Ascarosepion bandense
GTGTCACACCGAGTTAAACATATTACATAAACATTCTACTCTTAAAAGAAAATTATCTTCATGTTATTTCTTAAATTTTCCAATGTAGCCGCTGCTGTCTCATATTGGGCTTTTCATTCAGCATCGAGTTTACACAAGAACACATTCTTAACCATTTGTCTATCGAAAACAACTACAATGCTCAATAATGTCCTACTCATAAATAATTCTTTATTTACTGTATCTTTTCGGGACGTAAGCAACAATGGATCTCCAAAATTTCTTGCCTATCGTAGCTCTTAATAAATTTTGACTTTTTCTGTTCTCCTCTTAATCTCGTTTAATTTACTCAAGCTCACTGTATAGGTTATGTCTTGTTTTTCTCTGTCTCTCCAATCCAAGGAGTAAAATATTTTCAAACTACTATTGCCACATTATGTGCACTTGAAAACTCGACCCTCTCTCCCTGCGTTTTCTTTTTTTGTTGCCATTTTCTATAAAGCATCGTCCTTGCTCCCAAGTTCTGCATAAGCTATCGTCAAAAGCCTTCTGTAGAACTACATCAGTGTTTAAAATGGAAATTGATATATATATATATATTTCATCCACATACAAGCCTGTTTCGCTGTATCACAGCACACCAGTGTGGCTAGACACATCCACTTGCTTCTGGCCAGGATCGAAATTCGACCCATGTTGTATCAGTGAGAGTCGCTACCTCCTAAGCCATAGGCACGTTAAATAAGAGAAGGGAAACTTTTTAACGTGTTGTAAATAAGCAGTGTATAGACACGTCAGACACCGAAAGTACTCAATTCTTTTCTGAAGAGTCACGTATATATATATATATATATATATATATATATATATATAGACCATTACTTGATAAGACACAAGTAGTGTTGAAACAAATAGCTACTTTTGTAGTGATATTATAACATATTCATGTTATAATATCTGAATAAATATTATTAGGTCTACATTGTATTGAGCACATTTTAAGAATAGTTTTTTTTGGATACGTTATATTATTCCATACACACCTACTATATATATATATATATATATATATATATATATATATATATATATATATATATTAGCATTGAATTTAATCAACTTCAAAGAATCTAAAATTTTCCTCAAAAAACCTATATTGTATCTTAGTTTTAAAAACATTTACTTTATACCACATTTTTCTCTAGATTATCTGTAGACCTTTTAGCTAAATTATATGAACTTGGTGGTAAAGGTTATAAAGAGAGACATGTTTTTTTAAATAATCTATTCGTTTAAATGCAAACCAAGCAATGAAATATCTAATTTTGATTATTTAGAATGTATGTCTTTTTTAAAGATATAAATAAAGAACCATAGTTCACGTTGATAGTAAATAACTGAAAAGCTTCATATTTTGAAATTTATTAGCAAAGTTTTAAACGATTTATAAATAAAGATTATCTTTTGCTGGTAATGTGAGAAAAACGAAAGATTTTATCGAACGTCTTATTGAAATTGTTAACCACGTTTTTCAATGTTTAAGTTGAAACCTATAGCGGCACTGCATAAAATAAACAAACGATCAAATTGAATGATTATTTAAATAAAGTAAAAAAACAAAAAAACAAAACAAAACAAAGAGAGATAGTGAGAGTGCGAGAGAAAGATAAATTCAGAAAGAGAAAGATAGAGAGGGGGAGAGTGAGAAACTAATACGAGCCAAAATGTTTATTTTGTGTTGTGACAGTTTAGAAAATGTCACAGTTTATTTACACAAATTGCAATCTCTTCCAACAAAACACATGCGTGCACACACAGGAGTAAATAAAAGCCACAAAAAATGCCTAGCCTTGAAGATACAATGAATATCAAACCGAATTTCGAAAGCAATGTTTTCTTTTTTTTCAATTCATTCTTTGGAAAATCAGTTTCTTTTCTATAAATTCTTTTTTTTCTGTCGCTTCCACAGTTGTAAAACGATGTATTGATATTTGTTTCTCCGTTAATTCTGGTAAAAAAAAAAATTGTGGTTTAAACTTTTTCTTTTTTCGATATTTTTTATGTGATTTGTTTTTAATAGCTATGGTCTCTGAATTATAGCGAGCAAATAATTTCAACTTGAAGAGATCCACTTCATGTCATTGAGTTCGGTGTGATGACCAGTTAAATGTTGAGTAACGAACAAATCTTAAGAAATATTGCTTTAGGATGAGGCTTGCATTGCAAACAATCTCGATGCGCAAATAGGAATATAGGCAGACAATTATATAACCATTTTTATCAGGATATCTATCTTTCTATCTATCTATCTAATTTTACATCTTTCTAACTATTATTACCATATATATATATAATCTTTTTACAGTTATGTAGCCCACAGCTCATCAGTGGCATTTCTGCTTTGTCCGGGGTGAAATGATTAAATATATATATATATATATATATATATATATGTGTGTGTGTGTGTGTGTGTGTGTGTGTGTGTGTGTGTGTATCGAGGCAGCAGATAATTTTCTAACATAAACTGTTAAATATAAGAGATAATGAATGTTTGTTATATTTAATATTGAGCCGTTCTAAACATCGTATTTTGGCTTTAATTTCAGTTGAAAAAAACGATAAAAATTCTCCAACATTTGGATAATTATTTATTAAGTCTGTTCTACGCTTTCGACTTACATAAGCCATCATCGGAGAGGTTACAGGGACGTTAACATAAAAATATCCACCTTGAAAAAAGATTTTATCATGTGGTGACATAAAACTTTGCTAAGCAACGATAACAGTTACCAAATAGAAAACGCCGTTCGTAAATTTGTAATGCGGTTCTATGACGTTATACTGCGCGAGAGCTCGAAATGTTAACAGAACAATATATTTCTTTTTACTGTGTGCATGTGTAAGTTAGTAATAAACCAACTACATATATTGGTTTTACTACAACCACGCTATCCCGTAGAGTTACCTGTCACCTTTCTGATCAGAGTACAATTTATCAACATTTCTTAGAAACCATAGTCATGTAGGTAATATCAGAAAGATTTTAGTCAACAATACAATAATCCTTACTCATACACACAGTAAAATAACCTTCAGATATTGGGGACCATCTACATTAAATCCAAATTACCCACACTTAATATATATATATATATATATATATATATATATATATATATATATATATATACAAAAAATTAGACCAGTGCACATTCGTATTAAAACTGTTCAATACAAATATATTGCAGAACTTTTGAATATTTTCCGTTTGCAAACGAGTTATTACGCGACCATGAGTGGTGCCTTCAGGCGATTTTCAATAAGTTATTGAAAATCGCCTGAAGACACAACTCATGATAGAAACCTAGGTCGCGTAATAACTCGTTTACAAATGGAGTATGTATGTGTGTGTGTGTGTGTATATATATATATATATATATATATATATATAAATTTTTTCGCAAACAGTAATAATGGTTCTAAGTCGCAAGAAATTACTTAATGTGAAAAATAATTTGAGAACGTTAAAACAAGAACGGGATTCAAGATGATAATACGGAAGATGGTTGTTGCTGCATTTTAAATTTTGAAGCTTATAGGTAACAGGAACAGTTGTACAAACAAGCACAAAAATGACATGAAATATTTATAGAAAGACTCAAGAGAGAAAGCGGGAAGACATGTCAGGACCAAAGTGACAGATATTGAGTTGCATTGGTCTTATTTTTTTTTTGGCGGGAGGGGATTAGATGCAATAAATAGAAAATATATTCAAGCCAGAATTCTAATTATGAATCATCACGAGCGAAATATTTATTTTTAAAATATCATCTAAGGACAATATTGTTAATCTTGTTAAAATTGTTTGAGAATTGCTAAAAATTGCAAAAAAAAAAAATAAATAAAAGTGAATCAATAAATAAAATATAGCATTTGGATGTGCGTTGTGGTGCAGTGGATATGGGCTCGGAACTACAAACCGGAATTCCAGTTGAATTCATTGCATTCACTTACGCGCAAATATCTTTGGAAAAGGTACTAATCCGTTTCTTCCCTCCAGTTATGGGTTAAATAACAGGACAGATTGGCTTCTATAGCCTTGGCTGGCAACCAGTCTACCACAAAAAGCAATGGCAACCTACTGCGGGATAATCATATGCCCAGTCAGTCATGTCTCTTTCAAGATATTATCGCCCAAGCGTGTATCACGTATAGCACTTAACTAACTGATAGCATCTGTATGGTCATAACTATTAAAAACAAAATATATTTAAATGGTATATAACATCATAATATTGCTATGCACAAATTATAAGACAATATTTGAAATTTGCATTGTTTAATGAAATTTGCACTAAAATACTGCACTGTATACGCTATTGCATCATCATATAGTAAAAATTGTTCAGTATAATTTCTCATTGAAATAAATGAAGGTCTTTTTGATGGAACAATAATCCTCCCTTTTATAATAAAGACATTTCTATTTACTTGCATTATATATCTTTCTTGTCACACTCATGGAGGGGGGAGGGGGGAGGGAGAGAGAGAGAGAGAGAGAGAGACAATAGCGAGGGAGCATCGGCTCACTTATACCATTTACAACCCGTTATTAAATTTTGCAAGCCGTTATAAAGATTTTTGCCCTGTGTTTGCTATTTAGCAGTGTCTTATTTTATTTTTTAGCAGTAATTATTTTTTCGAGTACTGAAATATATATATATATATATATATATATATATATATATATATATATATTATTAATGCAGGTTTCATTGAATAATATAGACAAGTTTTGTCTATTAATTTTGTGTAGGATCCGTTCATACCGTCTGATATACTTGATGGTGATGTCGTTAAAAGACAACAAAAAATCACAGTATTTGTTGAATTTTTTATCAGGTCTAAGCTTTCGGCTCACATAAGCCATTATCTGATATACTATATATACTATATACTATATATAGTATATCAGACGGTATGAACGGATCCTACACAAAATTAATAGACAAAACTTGTCTATATTATTCAATGAAACCTGCATTAATGAAAAAATGCTGCCAAAATACACACAATTTAAATTACATGATCCAGCAGCCGAACACACCATCACCACCTTGAAATATAAATGGAGCCTTGTGAAAAGGCAAATTGAAATAGCGAAAGAAAATCTTGACACATTATACTCTTTGATAATGGCTTATGTGAGCCGAAAGCTTAGACCTGATAAAAAAATTCAACAAATACTGTGATTTTTTGTTGTCTTTTAACGACATCATCAAGTTTATCAGACGGTATGAACGGATCCTACACAAAATTAATAGACAAAACTTGTCTATATTATTCAATGAAACCTGCATTAATGAAAAAATGCTGCCAAAATACACACAATTTAAATTACATGATCCAGCAGCCCAACACACCATCACCACCTTGAAATATAAATGGAGCCTTGTGAAAAGGCAAATTGAAATAGCAAAAGAAAATCTTGACACATTATACTCTTTGATAATGGCTTATGTGAGCCGAAAGCTTAGACCTGATAAAAAATTCAACAAATACTGTGATTTTTTGTTGTCTTTTAACGACATCACCATCAAGTATATCAGACGGTATGAACGGATCCTACACAAAATTAATAGACAAAACTTGTCTATATTATTCAATGAAACCTGCATTAATGAAAAAATGCTGCCAAAATACACACAATTTAAATTACATGATCCAGCAGCCCAACACACCATCACCACCTTGAAATATAAATGGAGCCTTGTGAAAAGGCAAATTGAAATAGCGAAAGAAAATCTTGACACATTATACTCTTTGATAATGGCTTATGTGAGCCGAAAGCTTAGACCTGATAAAAAATTCAACAAATACTGTGATTTTTTGTTGTCTTTTAACGACATCACCATCAAGTATATCAGACGGTATGAACGGATCCTACACAAAATTAATAGACAAAACTTGTCTATATTATTCAATGAAACCTCCATTAATGAAAAAATGCTGCCAAAATACACACAATAT
This sequence comes from Ascarosepion bandense, assembly GCA_037127315.1. NCBI lineage: Eukaryota > Metazoa > Mollusca > Cephalopoda > Sepiida > Sepiidae > Ascarosepion > Ascarosepion bandense. The sequence goes on from JBBBDQ010000930.1 coordinate 1,021,010, forward strand.
ATATATATATATATATATATATATATATGTAAATCCTCCAATTTTTTTTGCTGATGTTGACGGCAGGAGTACACGCGTTTAGCAATAAAGTTATTCTTGCCCATATACAGTTTGTGAAACGTAATTATTTAATTTAACTTCTCTTTACAAACTTTGCAAATGTGCAGGTAAATGTGCCAGATCTGATGATGTCTCTTTATTCGAACCATTTTACACATCATTTAATAAATCGCCGGCTTAACTAATAAAACAAAAATTTTAGCCAAAATTAGACTTTATTCATTATCATAATCTTTTTCTCGGGTGAGACACTGATTCCTAAGTGTCTTTGACAAGTCAATCCATTTTAGTTTAACGATTTGTCTTTGGATTCAAAATACGTCCCTGTTTCAAATATCAGTTTTTTATTGGAGCCAAATATCTTTCCAGGGAGCATTCTTTTGAGGCCCCCAAACATGTAGTAGTCTTTGGGGGGCAGATCTGGAGAATAGAGTGGATGCGGAAGCAATTCGATGTAAAATTCATGTACCTTTGCTATCGTTGCGATCGACTTGTGACACGGTGGTTTTTCTTGGTGAAAGATGACTTTTTCTTCTTCAAGTCTAGCCATTTTCGTAGACTTCTTCCTTCAAACGAACCGATAATGCTATATAATATTCGCTTTTGATGGTTCTTCCTTTCTAAAAGTAATCGATGATCAAAACACCTTGCGCATCCCAAAATACGAAGGTCAAAACCTTGCCTGCTGATGTTTGTGTTTTTGGTAGCATTGGACGGCTTTCATCTAAAAGAAAAACAGATACAGTGAACATTAAACGACGTAGTGTGGATAGGAAATTAAGATTTAAAAGCAACATTCTTCTTCACTTTTGCAAAGATTCACAATGACGTGTGAAATCCTGGTTTTGTCGAATATAAAAAGCATGGACCACGTGCTTAAATAAAGATTTGAAACCGGATTTACCGAGTAGATGTTAAATTGATTTTCTGAACAATGGAAGCAACTTGCATGACTAAAAATAGCGATCCAGTGACAAAAAACAAAACGAAAAAAACAACTAAATTGCTATAAAAGCTTCAATCAGTATCAGCCAGTCAGTCAGATGGGAGCAGCGAGAGAGATGACATACTAGAATGTAACGGAAGGAACCTCAAGTCAACCTGGACACAAGGTTGCGTCGCAAATTCGTTTTCTTTCTCGTTCTTTCGCGTGTGCTGGTTCCTTTTAAGTCTTCTTTTCTATTCTCAATTTTCCCACACGCCTCAGCTTATACTTGATGACAAATGGGACATTTTAAACTGATCGAATACTTCAAAGTCACTTCTACCGAAAAAACGCTCATACATACATATATATATACGTCCCTGCCTACGTACAAATAAACTCTTTCCAACAAGTTACTACATTCAATTTTCTCATTGAACATTAACTTCTATAATTCATGTTAACCTTTTCTATCAATAAATTTCTATTATAACATGAAAAATGTATACTTTTATTCTTCCACAAATCCACAAATTCCAACCTGCTGGCAACCTTCTTATGGTTACGCGTAAATTCCTAAGCTGTATGGAATTCGGTTATGTATGACACAAGGCCGATTCAATTAATATTAACCATCACCCTAGAACATCAATAGTAACAACATCCAAATAGAGGCAGGAATATACAACATAGACATTATTTAAGACTCATTGGTTTATATCAGTGAAACATCCAGAAACTTAAAAATATATTAATGGTTTTCTGAACACCACAGATATATTCTGTATAACAACAATCTCAACACATTGGTAGTTCACCGTAATCGATCCTACCACAATTTTGATTTAAAATAAGCGTATATTTTGCGACAATGTATTGAGTGTTCTGTAACCTCACAGTTCTCAATAGTATATCTAAGTCTAGAACGATACGTTTTATCAATGATGATCACAAAGACTAATATAGCACAATGCAGTATAAGAGTTAATAGAAATAAAACAAAAATGTATCTGGATTCTGCTGATTTAACATCCTCTAGAATTCATCCAATGATTCTTCTCGCCTTCCTCCATCGTAAAAACTAAAGTTGGGTGTAAGAATTTAAAGCTTCACAAAAGGAGTTGATTCGTTAATGCTGATAAACATAGAAAAAGTATCATCAACATAACGTTAGTAGATATAAAATTTTTGATACTTCTCAAAAAAAGGCTTTCCTGGTACCCAACAAAAATCTTGTCTAAGAAGGGACCCAAGGGACTGCCCATAGAAACACCATCTACCTGGACATACATAACACTTTCGAAGCTGAAATCTATTTCTTTTGTTGCTAACATCAGTTTCTCTAAAAAAGACTCAGAAATGCCGGGAAGACCCAAGCAATTTCTATAAGGAGCGTCAACATATATCTGTGCTGTCTCTTTTAAAGGGATATTAGTGTACATACTCCGGACATCAAAATATATCATAAACTTTTCATTATAATTTAATTAGACAATCTCTAATAAACTACGAAATTGTGAAAAAGTCTGATACGCAGTTAAGTTGAGAACTAGTCAGAAACAGAATTAATCAACTCTGACAACCTTTTGACCAACTCATGTTGTGACGACCCCCCAGACAAGATAGGACGTAAAGGAACATTATTTTTGTAAATTTTAGGCAAGCCATACAGTCTGGTCTTTGGAAACCTACAGGTCTAATCCTGTTGTAGGTGTCTTTTCATATGAGATTGCCTTTATAAACATCCAATAACCGTTTCTGAAATTTTAATTTCCAACTTATCAGTACGGTCGTGTGTTGAGAACGAACCAATTAAACGAAACTTCGAGGTATCTCCAAGAATGAGGTTCATTTTATTCACATAGACAATCTTGTTCAGAATGACTACACAAACACCTTTATCAGGCTTAGTGATGTACATGTCATTACGGGTTTTCAAAGCCTTAATTATCTTGTAGTGAATGTGACGCCATGCGACCAAGACACGTTCAGTTAGTGCGGAAACAAATTAATGAACTATCTCAGAAATTCTTGATTTGCAAAATGTGAATTAATCCGTAGACGAAGGAAAAAGATGAAGCAGCAATGAAAACATTATTTCGAATTCAGCAAAAACTTCAATCTTCTTTATATATACGGAAATCCAATCCTCTGGACAAAATTACTTTTTCTATCACAGATAAATTAATATTAGACAGATTAATTAGATGTATATATCCAATGAATGATTTTCAAAACTGAGCCCTATCCTTAGTCATATGCTGTTCTATTTATTTTCTTTAAGCGATTTCTTGATATAATCAGATCCGAACTATATATATATATATATATATATATATATATATATATAATAATGTCACAAAATTTCTTATTTCGTAGTACTATGCTAGTTAGATCCAACAAAATACAACCGCCGGCTGCTCTCGAAAATTAATTCTAATTATTTGTTACAGGGGGCAAGGAAAGTCGTGTAAATTGTAACGATTCCAAAGCAAAACTGATATCCTTTATTAACCTTATATAAATATACCTTCCTTCAGTATGGCTGGTGCTAATCTCCACCAGGAGAGCAACTGATTGCTCTTATTTGCTTTCAGATTTTACAGAGACACGGAGTGGTATGATTATATTGAATCAATTGATTTGTTTGTGCCCAAGAAAACTGATTCTCCGTTTGGCACAAGAAACCTTCTCGTCGGAAATGTTTTTTTTATAAAACACTTATCATTCAACCTATCTTCCGTATATTAAATATTTTATCTAGATCTGTTCTATAGTTATTGCTATATATCTCGATATTATTGAGAATATCCAGCAAATATTATCTAATATTATTGAAGATAATCTGACATTTCCATTGCAGTAAATTTCTCACCACCGTGACGTAACGTTTCTGTTTTTTCTATAGATACAGAGTCTGCCATGAAAATTTATGCAATCTTCAGGAATGCAAAGGAAATCTTGTATATATATATATATATTAATACTAAATTCATTCAGACAACACGAATTTAATACAAGTTATCATTAGATTCTACAAAAGTTGCTGAAAATGTTAACCTTTAGGTTTCCAGACATTTATTAGTACATGCGAACAAACGTTCGCCAAAATCTCTAGTGGGATTGCTGCATATGAATTTTCAATTTCTTGTGAAAAGACGATTAATGTAATGGCATACTTAGAGAAAATATGGTACTACATAAGCAGTATATTTTAGAAGTATGTCGCGGATAAATTTTGATAAGTTTCAGTGGGTGTTTAAATGAATGCTAATTAAGGTAAACGCACATGAACCTTACCAAAACCCATCCGAAAACTGCTTGTAGTAAATATACGTATAATAGTAGCATCTACATGTAAAAAAAAGTAAAAATTAAGGAAGCACAAATAACAAAAAACGCAAAGACCACACACATATTAATTTATCTATTAATAGTCAAAATGGGCGGAAAATAAGTATTTCTATAAATCTAAATATATACTTAAAAATACCAAAATACATTTAAAAATAAAAATAAGAGTAATCCATAATGATGGGTAAAATAAAAGCAGAAAGCACTCATGCAACAAAAATTCTGGTACCCGTAAAAAAAAAGAAAGTTTTTTGGATAGAAGAACTGATATATATATATATATATATATATATATATATATATATATATATACATATGTAGGTGACTAATATATTATGCTCTCATTATGATTGAGCTCTCTGGAGAAAAATTTTAAAAGCTGTTTCCACTTCTGCTATATGCGTGACTCTTCAGAAATGACTTTCGGTGACTGGCGTGTTTATACACTACTTATATAGAACACGTTAAAATTACCCTTCTCTGATTCCATGCGTCGATGGATTAGGGAGTAGTGACTCTGACTGACACCAAATTGGTCGAGTTTCGATCCCGGCCAGAAGAAAGTGGATGCGTCTAGCCAGACTGATGACCTGCGATACAGCGAAACAGGCTTGTATGTGGATGACTAATATATATATATAATGAACAAAAAGAAAAATATAATGGAAAAAAAGAAAAAGTAATTCAATATTTTTCTTCTTCATCCGCTAGAAATTAGATAAAAGATATTATAAAATGACCCACTAAGAAAAATACATAAATATACCTACGGCCACCGAAAACGAACAACAAATCTAGATAAAGTTCTACGACTCTTGAATGCTAGTCACAAAAATCGATTAGAAAGATAAAAAATCCTGTATGATTTTTTGTCACCAAATTCAAGATAGCCATTATCGCAAGAAAAGTGGGTTTCTCAATTACTGTGAAAAAGTTAACGGCCATTGACTATGATATTATTTGTAATAGAACGTTTTCTCTTGCATGGAAATTGTAAAAATCTTATGACTCTTAGTGACAGGCCATCTCATGTAACAAAGAGAAACGGGATTCACAGAAATAAAGTTTCTTTTTTTAGGGAATATTGAGACACTGAAAATTAAAAAAAGAAACATATGTTGTTTTCATTGAACAAAGCTAAATACTATTTTAAAAAGTGAGAAAGGCTAAAAAATTAAAAAAACATCTCGAAATGAAAGACTCTCCTTTTTGTCACTTGTTTTCCAGGAGGAACTGAAATGATAAAACACTGATTTAAAAAACGACCTTATACCAAAATAAATTTTGGAGCGATAATTAGATTTGGCAATTTGGGCTGGATACGCCCCTCGGGGAGCGGTAAGAAAGAAGACGGTTAAGTTAATTCAAGAGTGAAATTTTGAAGTTAGGGTTAGACCGGTACGGGTCGAGTTAATACGAGAGACGTGTTTTCACGTAACTGACTGCCTTAGAAGAACATCCCTTTTTAGCCTGGTACCAAACCAACCAACTTAGATAAAGTGCTACCTCCTATAAAATCTGTATTTTGTAATTATAATTTTCTGCATGCAAATATTGTAAAGAACAGAATGTATATACATATAAACACATTATTACTAATTTCACAATTTTTTTTTAATGTGGCTCACTGCTATGTCTCGGATATCGATGCAATGCATATTGGAGACATTTAACACAAACCAACTTTGTGATCAGTCAAACACAACGTGGGACAAGGCCGAGTTTGGAACGGAGTAATCGACTGTCGATCGGCCACGGAGATTTTGGGAGTCTACACAAAAGTCACAGAGATAGGTTCACATCGGATGTGTCGAATATTTTGAATGTATTTACAAATTTAATGTCTATAAAACAAAACACTTCTACGAACACAAGAATTATATATAATTGAGTGCGTGTGTTTGCGTATGTCTGTAGTGGGATAGGAAATTAAGAATTAAAATCAACCTTCTTCACTTTTGCAAAAAATCACAATATGTGAAATCCTGGTTTTTCCCAAATAGAAAAAGAATTGACCATGTGCTTAAAGAAAAAGTCGAAATCAGATTTCGCAAGTAGGTTTTAAATTGAATTTTTTCTACCAATGGTAGCGACTTGAAAGAGTTGAGGACTTCGCGAGTCAGAGAGAAAAATCTAATGACAGCAAAAGGGCCCTGGACAACGTCAGCCAGTTAGTCAGTCAGTCGGTCAGTCAGTCACTCAGGGAAGGAAACAGCAAAGACGACAAGCTAAAATGTAACGGGAGAAACTTCAAGCTGACCCGGGCATTGGCCCTGTTTCTCTTTCCTTCTCGCGTGTTGATTTCTTTTACTTCTCTATCCAAATATATATCTACCAAACCAACACATACATATGTACATACGCATATACTCTTTCAACAATTACTACTATGAACATTTTCTACAACTCTTGATACATTTAATTTTCTAATTGAACACGAAATCTACCCTTAACTCCTCAATAATATTTCTAATTGCACATTAAATTTTACATCTTATGTTATTCTTTCCTTTTTATAAATTTCTATTTTAACAGGAAAATTTATATTTTTATTTTTACATTATTCCTCACACTAATCCACAGGTTCCAACCTGCTACCAACCTTCTGATAATTCTGATGATGATAATTCTGATGATGATAATTCTGATGATCATAATTCTGATGATCATAATTCTGATGATGATAATTCTGATGATGATAATTCTGATGATGATAATTCTGATGATAATAATTCTGATGATGATAATTCTGATGATGATAATTCTGCATCAAACTTGTAAGCTGTAGAGAGTTCAGTTATGTATGGCACAAGGCCAAATCAAAGAAAAATTAATCATCTCCCTTACGGCTACATATCTATGCACGTGTATGTATGTGTGGTTGTGTGGGTTTGACAGTGTATTATGTAAGGCTGGTATATTTTCAAGACATACAAATTATGCCTCTCTTTATCAGGTGTTTCGGTACGACGGCATATAACAGAATATATACAAAATCATGTAAAGATGAGATTATATGCAAGAGCGAATGCCGAAAACAACGGGGAAAACATATTAATTTTAAAACGTATCCGTATTTGAAAATTAGATTTGTTCGAGGAGAGCTGTTTAGAATTTAATAATACAGAAAATTTGCTACGTACTTTTGACGTCCGAAAATCCACTTCTTCGTCTGTGACTCAATGATCAAAACAGAAATGTAGTTATGTAAGTGAAATGGAATCCCCGTCCCGGAAAGAGAGAACAAGAGAAAGAGAGAGGTGGGGTGAGTACTATTTGAAATTGGCCACACGTAGATGTGAAGACATTACAGAAACCTACAAAATTACGAATTTGGGAATTTAATCAGAAAAAAAGGCAAAGAAGAAGAAAAAAATGTGAATAAATGTAACACGCTAGATAAGAAAAGCAGGAAAATTGAAAATGATATCTAAGTGGAGTATATCAGATAGTCAGATGTATAGATAGATATCTGAAGCTAAAAAGAAGTAGTATTAGTAGTAACATTGGTATTATTATTATTATTATTATTATTATTATTATTATTAGTTCTAGAAGAAGAATTCAGATTTAAAAACATGAGAAAACAGTACGGATAGTATTCTTGTCTTAAAACGAACTTGATACTGAATCCACATCAGTTTTAAAAACAAGAAAACAAGGAACAAAAAATAAATATATTGACCGAAAAAAACCTATGAACATGGAGATAAAAAACGAAAGTGGTAGATAAAAGTAAGAAACAATAAAGTAAGTAAACGTAGCAACGCGTTAAAAATTTGTCTTTTTTTCTTTTCATAAAAAGAAGGAAAAAACATAAAATGTAAGAACAGAGTGATAAACTGTAAAAAATATCTAAACTAGAGAGTCTGTAAACAAACAAAAAACAAAGTGAACATCTAAAATAAAATACTGACTGGTAATGATAAATATGTTCGTTGTAGTGCAATGGATATCAACTTCGAACAACAAACCAGAGAGTCGAGTTCGAATTCCACTTAAATTCCTTGCATTCACTTACACACAAATACCTTGTGAAAGGTATTAATCGGCCTATTCCTTCTAGTTATGGGTTAAATAAGAGGACAGATTGGGTTCTATAGCCTTGGCCTGCAACCAATCTACTGCAGAAAGTAATGGCAACCTACTGCGGGATAATCTTCTGCCCTCTCACTCATGTCTCTTTCGATACATGATCGTCCAAGTGTGTATCCCGTCTAGCACTTAACTGGCTGAATGATAAAGAGAAAAATCCAGCGCAAGTTTGCAATGAGAAACTTTGACGTAAAGAACAATAACGCGATTAAAAACACAATGCATGAATAAAAGAAATATCCGCTTTTTTAAAAAAAGCAAAGAAAAAATAAATACTTATAAAAGCGCTATACTCTTACGAATAACGAAATGGTGTTTGAAACCTGAAATTAATAAAGTTGTAGCTTGTAATTCAGCCTATTTAAAGTTTTGCGTCAGATAAACTAGTTTCATCTGTGGGTTGTCAGACGATCTTTAGCCAGCCGTCTGGGGAGGATCCACGACGCAACCTTTGCATGACGTGCCGTCACGACGCTGTTACATAGCTGGTATTGACGACAAGACAATTTCATTCATTGATACGTGATAAGATGAGAGGGACAAGCATAGCAACTCCGATTCTGCAAAACAATGTGAGTAATGACTTCAAGGTCCGTATGACTCTTGTTCGCTAAGCGCCCTTCCGCGTGTGATCTGTCGAACTTGGGTGTCTTCTTCATGTACCATGTCCTTTCAAGACGTAGGCAATCATGGCTTCCACTTTGCCCTGTCTCTTGTCGCTTTCAATATTTTTCTCTTAGTATCTTCTCTAAGCCCCGCTCCGTCAGACGTTTGCTAAGACCTAACACATATGACTCGCGCTGTTTTCCCTGTCTCTCCTTTCATTTACCCTACCTGTGAGTATTAAGTTCTCTAGGCCCTCCTTCTTCATTACATGTCCCAGGAACCTCATTTGTCTCGTCCTGATATTTAGTATCAGTTTTCTTCTCGTTTGCATTCTTTCCAACACATCATCGTTGCACACATGCTCCGTCCATGGTATCCTCAGCATCCTTCTAATAAAACCACATTTCTGCTGCCTCAAGCCTCTCCCGTATCGTTGATGAGATCATCCAACATTAGTTCTTTAATAGAGCAGATTCATGCCGACCTCGAAGTTTCGTAAGGACAACGTTATGATGTTTTCACTCGTAAGAACTATTTACCCTTAGGTTGCGTTTTTTTTCTTGTTTGTATAGAATATGGTGCAATTTGGTGGGAGTAGTCTTGTTTATGATTAGTTGATTATTATTATTTTTTTAATCTTTCATTATTCAGCTCATCAGTACGGTAAAACATCTGCTTGTTTCTAGTCAGGATTGAAACCCGACCGAATTGACATCAGTCGGCACTGTAAACGCGCGTTATATTTAGGCAGACTTTAGTGTTTTATATACAATGTAAACACATGCCAGTAGCCAAGAGTGTTCAAGTTCATTACTAAATGAACGATGCATAAATGCATGAGTAGCTACTGTTTTTAATGCCTACCATTTATACATAGCGTTTAATCGGTGTACGAGAGGGTAGTCATCCGCAGACAGTACTGATATGACACTTCTTTTCACGCTCATGGAGAAAGACAATAGCGAGATAGTGTCAGGTTAGTTCATTATAGAAACGATAGCAATGCAGGGGCGGCTCAGTTCATTCTCTTTGCTAACAGTTATTAATCTTCTTGCCGCTTGTTCGCTCTTTAACTGTGCGCATTATTTAAATATTGCAATAATTATATCATCGGGTTTTGTAATAATATATATATATATATATATATATATATATATATATATCTGTGTGTGTATATGCATATGTATTAATATTTAGTGTATCGAGGCAGTAAATAATTTTCTATATATATATATATATATATGTGTGTGTATATGCATATGTATTAATATTTAGTGTATCGAGGCAGTAAATAATTTTCTAAACATATACTGTTAAATATAAGAGACATTCATTGTCTATTATGTTTAATAATGAGCCGTTCAAAACATCGTATTTTGGCTTTAATTTCAGTTGAAAATAAAGACGAAAATTCTCCAACATTTGGATAATTTTTTAGTAAGTTGGTTCTAAGCTTTCGGCTCACAAGAGCCATCTTCAGAGAGGTTATAAGGACGGTAACACAAAAACATCCACCATCAGCGACGATTTTATCTTGTGTTGACATAAAACTTTGCTAAACAACGGCAATAGTTACCAAAAATAACAAACGCAGTTCTCAAATTTGCAATGCGGTTCTATGACGTCACACCGCGTGATAGCGCGAAATGACAAGAGAACCATGTATTCAAATGCAGTGTAATGTTCATGGCCAGATTTAAAGGTGATTTTATTAAGTGTGGGTTGTTTGAATTTAATGTAGATGGCCACCAATATCTGAAGGTTCTTTTTACTGTATGTATGAGTGAGGATTATTGTATTTTTGACTAAAATCTGTCTGATATCACACACACACACACACACACACACACACACACACACACACACACACACACACACACACACACATACACACGCACACACACACACACACACACATATATATATATATATATATATATATATATATATATATCCTGTTAGGCTCATGAGGTAAGTTCGGATTATTTTTTTTTTATTTATTCTTATGTCTTAATTTAAGATACTGAATAGTAGGTATATCAAAATCTATGTTGTCGTCATTTTAGAGGGCGTATCGATATAAATATTATGCCGTTAGTTTGAGAGCATGTCTCACTTGTATTCTAATAGTTCTTGATTCTTCATTTCGGTCTTTACGCCGGTTAATTTTAGATTAAGCGTTTATAAAAATCAAATTAACAATACATATTATAACTTGATTTTATCAAATGCAGGCTTCTTATGCCATCTGTTTGTGTAATATTTTAAAATTTCTCGCGTAAGCTTTTTCTATTCACACATTCAAGTTATTGACACTCACTTGTGTATGTCTCTTTTATTCTATGTACACGAAAGAGAGAAATCCTATTATATTCTGCTGGCTTAAAACCATATCCATTTGAAATATTGCTTCTGATTTTTAACTTAAGGTTTTCATTAAAAACTTTAGAATGAAACATTTTTTCCAACAAGGATTAAGTATTTGTTTCACTCTAAGATTTTTTCCATTAAAAATAAGAATTATTCTGACGACTGATATCATTAAATATTTATCTACTAAAATGTTCAATGCGTAATTTTCTACATGAAACTGGTATTTACTAACAAATTAAGTCTATTTTACAGAAAGAGATTATGTTCATTTAGAAATATTTTTGTATAACATATACACTTTTGAATCAATAATATATAGAAAATTGAAACAAAAAGTACACTTATAGTTAACATCTGGAAAAGACAGTTGACATTTTTGGGTATCATATCGAAGAAAGAAATCTTCGAGAACTGGACACTCACAAGACATATGGAAGTCAAGAGAGACAATGAAAATAGGGCATGAACTACCTAACCAAATCTTGTGTATGACTGACAGAACGGGTTTAGGAGATTTAGCAAAAATACAATTTCTATTTAAATCAGCGAAGGACAAAATGTTATGTTGATCCGTAATCGTCAACGCTCCCATAGAAGAATAATATTGACAATCAGATAATTAAGTTTTTCAGTTCTGAAATGAACTATCTAGTTGATATCAGTGTTGAGACTAGTGAGGGGGTTTAGCCTTCGGCTTAATCTGTTGGCTTCACGTTCGGGTAAATGCCTTTTGGAATAGCTTAATCCATGTATTGTTCCCCTATCTAGTGATTCAGAAAAAGTGTAGATTGGACTCTGAAGAACTGGATGTCAACTAGTTTAACAAGATGAACATTCCAAACAGTATGGATAGCAATAAGCACGCAATGAACTATCTTTTTCAGGAAGTCTTGTAAAATGACAAAGAAATGGAGTCTGGAGCCCCATAGCCGCCGTCGTCCAGAATATACGAAAATCACAGAAGAAACAGAAAAAAAAAACGACTTGATCAGTATAAATTGTATATGATCTAATTTGTTTTGTTTCCTGCAAATCTGGATAATTCTAAAAAAAGTTTAGGAATATGCGAAGCATTGTAAATAAACCGGAGGTTTAATCTTTCTTATTCAACTATTCTGGGAAAGAATAACTACGTGAAAGATGAAAAAAAAGAATGACATACAGGACTAAAATTAACACTAAACATTTTATCTTCTCTATCGAAAACAAAATATACTACTGGTGTAAATAAAATGATATCACGGTGTAGCGTTGATCGTGAATGAAAGCGTTTTATTATTTATTTTGAGCCACTTCTTATGGTGAAGACTCGGCGGCTTGAGCTGGAAATCAGTTTTGATAAAACAGGAAAGGAAGAAAAACTAGTAAGTGATTAGAATTCGCATCTATCGGATTCATCTTTTTCTGTTATATGCCAACTGTCCTCTTAAAATCAATAACTTGAAATAAATACTCGAAAAAAATGAAGTGAATTCTCAATGCAAAATTCTGATTTTATAACAGATAATTCAAGCTACAGATAAGGTTATAGACTGTAGCTATAACCACCTTGTACAAAGATACTGAAACACGAAAAGTCAATTCCGAAATTTAAGGACTCATTAAGTAATGTGGGGTGGAATCTAGAGCAGAGAACTCTATGTAGTTTTAACACACAGGAGAACATTTTAAAGATATAATTGAAACTGATAATAGAATCTTTTTCTTCGTTATGTTTACTACTCATAGTATTTATCTATTTCTGATTAATAGCTGTACTTTCTTATACCTTTTGCATTCCGTGTCAGGAGAGCTATACAGTGAAACATATATTAACAAACTGCATAGATCTTGAACAAATGCTATTAAGATACTATCAAGAAAACAATATGAAAGACATCTTCAACATTGCTGACCCAAATGACCTTTTAGAATTTCTAAAAGCAACAAACCCATATAACAAAATATAGTTGCAAAAGAAGATAGCATATAAACATCACGCATAAATCACAACACCTCTATTTATATCTCGACAGCAATACTCACAAAAGATCAACAAGCAGTAAACAAAAACAAAGCAAATTGTTCAGCATTAAATGACCCAAAAGGGTAGATATGGTGGTAAAACAAACAACTAAACTCAACTTCTTATACCGTCCTATTTGATACCCTTGTTTCTCACTACGATTTTCATGGTAGTTACAATATTTGTAGGCATTATCCAGTTCATACTCATTAGCTGTCTTTTGAACAGGAGTGAAGGCTTATATAATCCCTGTCTAGGATTGAGTTTCCAGTTCTGTCAAAATTCTTTTTATCATCTATCACTCCAAGTAACACCATTGCGTCTTAGTAACACTATAGTCTTGCTTGAGGTGAATTAATAAAAAAATCACCATATATCACTCTCTTCAAGTTTTGTTCGTGCAAATACTGATTAATTTTTATGACGTCTTGAATGTCGCTTTGCATGACTAGTTGATCATGCGTGGCGTAATGGTTAGTAAACTTGTCTCGCTTGAATAATAGCAACTGAACATTAAGTTTGATCCTCACTGAGTGCTCCATACATTCAGCCTTGTGCCACATCTAAGGTGTGCTTAGAAAATCACTAGTAGATTCTCCCTGTTATATAGTAGAACTGGAAGCTTTGACGCAGACAAAAAACATGGAGAGCTAAAAGCATTGCTTAATTTTAAAAGGCGTTATAGGAAGGATGTAGATGATCCTTCAAACTTTCCAAAAATAAAAAGCGGTAACCATTTTAATAGCAAATTTTGGCTCTCGAAAATATGGGATACGCTGCAGAAGGCAAACAGCAGTTTTCCTAATGAAACGCCATGCTCATATTTTCATGAAAAGCAAGAAATGAAAGTCACTTTTGTGCCGGAAGGTTCCCGCTTTACATTCACCCCGCCCTATATAGAACTTTAAAGTTAACATCTCCATAGACAATGGCGGCCTGTTCCATTGTGGCTCCATTAAAATGGAAATGGGTACAGTCCGTGGGTATCGTCTCTCCGGCCATGTTCAGTGTGAAAGGCAACCCTAATCAGCAAGCTAATGTCTATTTGGTTGGCTAGTTTGAATGCCCTGGGCCTGAGATCAGAGTCTTGTAGGGCGAGACTCGCTCGTGATCTTCAGAGTCTCGAGGTAAATATGTTGTGGGCAGGAGACCCGGTTTTCAAATCGCGATCATTCTGTCTAGAGAGTTTCGCTTTTATTCAGTATGTTTTGATGGACGTTCGGTAGGTGTTTCCTGGCTGGTATGCATATCATTGGATGCGATGTGTGCTTTTGTTTTTGCAGATTCGGCTGGCAGACTTTGTGTGCTAGATGTTACTAAAAAGCAAAGGCTATAAGGTTCATTGAGGTTTATGCGCCAATATCCATGCTGAGCAGCCTGATTTGTTTCGGCGGATCGAGCCGTTTTTGACAACTCGTTTGGTAGTTTTACCGGGGAATTGGAACGCCATCCTTGATTCCGATTTAGATCGTATAGGCTCCAATATGGGTACTAACAATCTTGACGGGAAGCCATTTTAGACCTTCATCTACAAGTTTGATCTTGTCGATAAGTATCGTAACAAGCATCCCGAGGAAGTAGTGTGGCGTTAGACGAATACGGGCAGCTAGGCTACGGTGGTACGTTCTTGTTACCTTGACCATGTTTTAGGTAAGAGAGTCGACATAGGGCCCTTAGAGTGTCCAAGTTTTCATTCGATAGTTTATTCCGATTATAGGCGCGTCCGTGTTCGGGTAAACTAAGATAGGCTTAGACCTAGAATGGCTGGATACTGGAAATTTAACGCATCATTATTTAATAACCTAGATTTCCAGAAACAGCTGTTACTAATGATACGGAGGGTGCTGAAGTTGGCTGTCATTGGAAATAGGTGGTGGAATAAATTTAAGTAAAAAATAGGTCTTTTGCTGTTGACTATAGATGTCGGTTCAATTTAGCTAGTTTAGTAGCAGAAACGGCAGCAGAGGAAATAGTCTATCGGGCCATTAAATCCCGTAATAGCAAGCACGTAGCTATGGCTAGGGCCTAGTTGACCTCCTTGCTTATCAGGAAGGACAAAGCTCTGATATTTAGGGCTAATGAATGTCTTGAAAGGCGACGAATGTGGCCGCTGAACTGCGTGCGGAGGAAGTCAGGAAAGTTTTTCAACGTCATGTTACGTGTATCACATTGCCGTATGATCGGACCGTGACCACAAACCCGGGCATAAGTAAGTCATTTTGTGATGACTTCCTGGAACTTTTTACCAGGAAGCCCGATCTGAGCTCTGCTTAGTTCGACATCAAATTGGCCGACTTCCTCCACCTTGAGGCGGCTGAAGCGGCTGGGCGTGAGGGTCCCATTACAAAGTTGGAAATTTGGGAAGCGCTGAAGCGGGTTGGCCGGGAAAAATCTCCGGGTTTAGATGGTCTACCCTACGAACTGTACTTGAGGCAGTCGCACGTTCTTGCACCTCTGCTGGAACTAATCTTCAACAAGTGGATGAGGCAGGGCTTTATACTTCAACGCTTGTCCCTCTTCCCCTCTATTCGTCACATGAGCATCAGTTTCTAAAATTTTGCCTTCATTATTACAGGCCCCAAATACTTTAGCTGTCTTTTCCTAATGTTAAGTGTCAGTTTCTTTACTCCCAAAAGTCATCATTGCTCGCATTCTTATAAGTTGAGCTTTTACAAAAGATCGTTAAGTTAAGGTATTATATACAGAGAAAAAAAAAGAATTGATTTCAAGATGGCTATTTTTTTAGTTAATTCTACCAGACACAGCCCCTACAAGACATAATACCGTATATGGAAATCTAGACCCCAGCCTAAAAAATAAATAAACAAACAAAAATCAAACAAACAAAAAATACAAAAAAGAAAAACAAAAAAAACAGTAGTTGAAG
The DNA here is from genome assembly GCA_037127315.1 of Ascarosepion bandense. Lineage (NCBI taxonomy): Eukaryota > Metazoa > Mollusca > Cephalopoda > Sepiida > Sepiidae > Ascarosepion > Ascarosepion bandense. The sequence goes on from JBBBDQ010000930.1 coordinate 1,037,315, forward strand.
TTTTTTTTTACTACTAGATTCTGCGTGTTTTTAACTTCACAAGTATTCTTGCTTCATTATACAGTGTGTCCATAAAGTTCGTGGGCAAATTAAAAATGTCATAATTTATAAGTGCACACGAACTTTATAGACACGCTGTATATGCAAGAGATTTTATCTCACTTTGATTGCAAACATACGATGCTTTTAATCATTTCACCCCAAGCAAGGCATTTCACTGCCATTATTGCACAAGGGGTTATATAGGGGAAGGTAAAGAGAAAGAGTGGTTAGATATAGGAAATCTCAGAAGGAGGGTCATAGACGGGTAAGAACACTGAGGCTGTGGTTTGGGGAGATGGGAAGAGTGTTTGAGAGAATGGATGCGAGTTAGTGTGTTAGGAGGTGTCTATTGACCTTACATTTAAACTCCTGGAGATTGTAGCTGTCGGAGAAGCAAAGAAATTTAGCCAAAAATAAAACCCACACAACTTGAGGACATTTAACAACAGCAAATGCTAAAGTGGATAGTACATTAATTCGAGGAGTAAATGCTGATATTCCAATAAAATTGTTAATCGTAGATCCAGGTTCAAATTCCATTCTCGTTTGTAATATTAACTTCACGCAGATACTCTTGGGAAAATGAAACTGAATATTTCTCTTCTCTCCCAGGTAAATTTATTTAGTAAGACTTGTATGGCTAAACGACAGTTTCGTAAAAAAATCATACAATGTAAAAATCAAATTAAATCCATACCAGCAAAAGCGATGACATTTAATTTTCTCGAGAAACTTCTTTTCCGGAATTATTGCATTAATAGAAAAAGTTTATGAATTTAAAACCTTTTTTAGCACTGCGTTCTCGCTCTATGAATTTGAAATCTTTCTATTTAAAGAGACTGTTAAAATTCCCATTTATTAACAAATATAAATTCTGTTTTAAACAGCCAAAAATCCTTTATTCTTAGTTTATTATAAAAATATTTGTTTCTTTTTATTTTACCTTTTGAAGATGTTGTTAGCAAAATATAAAGATACCGATACTAATAGAAATATTTAATCATAAAATATCTATAAATATCTATTTATAGATATGTTGTTAATTGGAATGAACTTCTAGAGTGCAAAAGAGGTTATATTTATAACATAATCTTCTTTGAATGATATGCTTCTCTCGGTTGAGGACCTTTTTTTTATTTTCTCAACTGATCCAATGACAACGAAAATTCAGTATTATGGTAAATGATCTACTTTATACAATAACAAAAATTCTTGTTTTAAATATGCAATAGAAAATGTCGGCTAACCAATGGCCTGCAATAATCAACATGTTCTTGTATTATTTTCAAACTATTGTCTTCAGTTTGGTTGATACAGGTGTTATTATATAAACAACATTTCGGCCAAGTTCTTTTTGGTCCTCAGGTGTTCATTGATTGACTACTATTGAGTATATATTGATTCTGATATATGACCAGATAGTACTTGGTCGAAACGTTATGTCTCTAATATCATCTATATCGACAAAGATGATAATAATAATAGAAATTAATACAAGGATATTGAAAATTAAACATCTCAGAAATAAAACAGTAAATTATAGACTGTGGTACGAACCCACAATCATAACCAAACATGTCAAAACCATCTAACACTAAATACAAGGGTTTCCAAAAACATTACACTAATGTCCTTCTGAACGGTGGATATAGGAGTTAGTTATACATGTGTTACTAATAGTCATGAGTTGGATCTTAGCATCTGCACCTGAAACGAACAATGAATGATACCAGAGGAAAATATCACAACGATCAACAGATACCCCATATCATTATATAATAATATGAAAAAGTACTTAATGATAAACATAGTGTAATTAGTCGAAACTTTGTGTCTATAATGTTTACATATCAACTAAATTCAGTAATAATACAAGGATATTGAAAATTATTCATCTCAGAAATATAAAAACATGATGTTGGCGATTCTCTTGGAACAGTTAGTGCTAGATTCATATGCCAACCACTGAATTATGACTAACATAAAATTTCTTACAGAGTTAGTTAGCCGCTGTGGATTTGGAAACCAAAGTTTATCTGTCCCTGGCTAGACAAAAAAGTCTAAATTCTTAAATTGGAAAACCAAATCATCCAATTTCTTTCCCTTAATGCTTTGACTAAATAAGCGTGTTTCGTTGATATATACGTTTTTGTGCCCATTAATCAGAACAAATAAAAGAATATTTGAGAACAATATTAAAAATAATATTCTTATAATATGAAAATAAGAAATACTCATAGTAAAATTGCTAAACAAAATAGAGCCTGTAATAAATAATAATAATACTAAAAAAATACTGACTTAGATAAGGTTAGAAAATGAAGGAAAGATTATCAAGAACGTTTCACTTGCGAGAACTGCGAGAAAATAATCTGTTAGCATAGAACTTACGGTTACATGTAGTCAGCTCAAATACAAATTCATGAGGTCTCTTTGCTAGTTTAGACTGTCAAGTGCCATATGTGATAAACGCTTTTGGCGATCATGTCTCGAAAGAGACATGACTGACTGGACAGAAGGTTATCCCGCAGTAGGTTGCCATTGCTTTCTGCGGTATATTGGTTGCCAGTCAAGGCTATAGAACCCAATCTGTCATATTATTTAACCCATAACTGGAGGGAAGTGATGGATTAATACCTTTCCAAGGGTATTTTGTGCGTCAGTGAATGCAAGGAATTCAAGTGGATTTCAACTGGGTACTCCCGATTTGGATGTGCGTTGTGGTCCAGTGGATATCGATTTGGAACGCGAAATCGGTAGAGTCGAGTTCGAATTCCAGTTGAATTCGTTGCAATTATATACGCACAAATACCCTTGGGAAAGGTATTAATCCGTCTCTTCCCTCCAGTTATGGGTCAAATAACAGGACAGATTGTGTTCTATAGCCTTGGTTGGCAACCAGTCTACCGCAGAAAGCAATGGCAACCTACTGCGGGATAATCTTATGCTCAGTCAGTCATGTCTCTTTCGAGACATGATCGCCCAAGCGTGTTTCATGTATGGCACTTTAACTGACTGACCCCGATCTGTCATTCCGAGTATCCACTCGGAATGAGTATACACTGCACGACAAAGTGCAGCCTCATTTTCATTGTTTCTAACGCAATTTTATCCGTTTTTTGTTTATATTTTACATAATATTTTTCGTTATTCCAATGTGCATTCGGATTTCGGTGTCATATTTTTCTTTAACTGTGAAAACAGATCCAAGATATTTTAATTTTTGGAATTATTATCTCCAATTCGCCGCTAGAATTTTGGGTTGTTCCTGTTGCTGACATCTAAATTATCTGTTTTATTATTATTATGATGATTAGTAATTTCTACTACTTTCCCTTTACTAGATTCTTTAAAAGTACCTGAACGTTCTATTCTATGTTTGCAACCATCACTTTGTAATCTGCCGTGTTTCAAGCCCATAATTACGGAAAACGATCAGAGAAAAAGAAAATGAAAATAATTTATTTTGATTTACACTGGGACATAGACTTTTTTAACGTTTTTCAAAATTTATAACATTTTTCTTCGCTTCTTTCGTTATCAATCTAAAAACAACCATTGTAAATACGCACAGAGAAATACAAGAAAAAAATTCAAGAAGAATAAGCGGAAAAACAACAAAAAATATCGTTGGATAAAAAAGATAAAAATAGAGAAGAATATACGATTATTAATTTTGAAACTAGTATTGCCTATAAATATCACACCTACCACTGAAACAGACAAAACGAACCGAAGATAAAATTATGACAACATACTTCCCCTTGGAAAAAAGAACACATATGGTAAATGAAGAGAGAGTTAAGAAAGGACCACAAATAAACTGCAACAAAAGCGAATGGATGGCCATCAGTAAAAAGGGCAGCCCAATATGCCAAATACAGGCCGGGGATACTAGAATCAAGCAGGTACAAAAATGTAAATACCTTGGAAGTGTTATAGCAGAAGACAAAATTGGCATTGCAAATGAAGCATTCCAGAAGTTGAGTAAAGTATTATGAAACAGGATAATTTCACTAAAAACAAAGAAGAGAGTATTGGATTGCTATGTGTTGCTGTTCTTCAATATGGCAGTGAATGCTGAACAATATCATCAAAGATGAAGGAAAAATTTGAAGTAACTGAAATGTGGATGCTGCGAATATCATGGATCAATGATGAGGTTCTAGAAATAATGGAAACAATAAAGAAGTTAATACTGAGCATCAGGAAGCGACAGCTAAAGTTCCTAGAACATGCAAAGAGGAAGAAAGGCTTGGAGAACCTGATACAAACAGGCCAGATACAGGGAAAAGAGACAGGGGAAAACAACGGATAACATACTTGAAGCATCTGATCAGGTGGATGATGGAACGAAGGTTGCATGGTGTAAAGGAGATGGCGTGCTAAGAGACACCAGCGATAGGGAGACGTGGAAAGCCATGATCTCCTACGTCCTGAAGGGACAGTGCACATAGAAGAAGAAGAATGCTGAAAACTTGAACTTACTTCCTCTGTCAAGAAAGTAACACACATATAATTGAAGCAATGATAAATATATGCACGGAATTCAGGAAGCCTCTTCTAACAAGATACCTAAGTGGTTAAAAAATAAGGGGGTTTAATGTGAGGTAAAGACTCATTACAGAACTTGGAAGACTCAAAGGAATTGAGTTCAACCTCGCGTTTAAAACCTATCAGAATATTTATGTATGTCGTATCTTCATGAGTCAGTAATTATACTGGATTTCTAATGCTTCAGTCAATCAAAAAATACAGCTCTATCAGCGTCAGAACTCAGAAATATTTTGAAAGTTAAACTATGCATGTTTGGGACTAAATACAAAAAATATGACATTTTTCGTTCCAGCAGCATTTAGTTTATGGAAAGACTTTTAACATTTGCCGTGCCTTCTCGAGCTAATATTTAAAAGATTTTAATATAACTTTTTAGTGCCTTTTCGAACTATATTTTAAAGGTTTTTATAGACATTTTCAGTACGTTCTCGGACAACATTTTAAAGATTTTAGTCGACAATTTCGGTGCCTTCCCGTGCTAAATTTTTGAAACATCTTAAATGAGTACAAATGGGGGTATAGTTTCAATATTAAAGGTTGTTTATATGTTCGAAAGGATATTTGCACAAATTAATTAGGAATAATTGCAATACATACACATAGCAAAACCTATAAAATTGAACAGAAAATATCAGGAGCAGACAATTGTTTTAGAGATGGTTAGGGCCTTAGATTATTTGTCATTGAAAACATTAATTTTCTTTTATATGCTGTATTTTTCAGGACGTAGGCAATCATGGCTTTTCACATATCCCTATCCCTAACACGCTTTCTCTTGTTACCCTTGACAAACTCTGCTCTGTAATCCGTTTGCTCAAGCTCATAAAGTACGTTACGCGTTGTATTCCTCTGTCTCTCTTTTCCTCCATCTGAGTATCAGATTCTCTAAGCCCCCTTTCTTCATTACATTTCCCAGACCGTTCAACTGTCTTTTTCTGATGTTAAATATTAATTTCCTTTTCGTTGCCATCCTTTCGAGAACCTCGTCGTTGCACACATGCAGACATAACAACTGAAATATATAACAATGGTAACATACGGGAAAACCTCATGGCAATGCCTGAGAAGAACAAGAGCAATGAAAACTATACGGTAGTCAACCTAATCTGGAATATAAAACAAAATCTTTCGAATTCTGATGAATAGAAAGCGCAGTAGAATTAACCCAGAAATAGGACAAGAATAACGTTTTAGTCAAAGACACTGAAACGAAGAATGCGATATTAATCACAAAATGATATCAGAAGAAGCAATACAAATGCAAAAGTTTACATTTTATAAATGATATTAAATTATTCTTAGTTGATTAGGTACATAACAAAGAACCACTTGGGCTGCTAGATAACGTGAACGTATTTGGCAATGATATTAGAATAATGGAAGACATATACTGGCATCAATCCAGTTGCATACGGTAGGAAAATCAATACAGTAAATAAACATAAAATAAAAAAAGTTTGTAAGACATGGGTGTATCTTCTCACTGGAAATATTCAAGGTATACAGTGAAGCTATTCTGAGTGGATTGATTCTAACAAGATACAATATTACTGACCACAATCTTAAAAGCATACGACATGCAAATGGCACAATGTTGATAGGAGACGCGAAAGAAAATTACAAGAACTCATAACGAAGAGAGTGAAATCAAAGCAAGAAGAAAAGACACAAAAGACAGAATGCAAGGTGTCTGCTAAAGGAACATTCCCACAAGCAAAGTACGAATTGAAGATACCAAAATTAAGCAATTACCTCAAGGATCTGTGTTGTGGTGCAGCTGATATCGCCTCTATACAAAAAATAGGGCGGGGAAGAGATGCGTTCGAATTTCAGTTGATTTCCTTGCATTCCTCTACGCGAAAATAACCTTTGGGAAAGGAATCAATCTGTCTCTTCCCTAGAGTTATGGGTTAAATAACAGAACGCGTTAGGATCTATAGCCTTGGCTGGCAACCAATCTAACGCAAAAATTAATGGCAACCTATTGCAGGATGCTTACGGTCATATCACGTTGAATACACCGGTTCCAGTTCGATCACCGAAGTTACGCAACGTTGAGCCTTGTCAGTACTTAGATGGGTGACCTCTTGGGAATACTAGGTGCTGTAAGTGTTTATTGACGGATGTGCGTTGTGGTGCAGTGAATATCGGCTCGGAAACAGAAATCGGTGAACCGAGTTTGAATTCTAGTTGAATGCCCTGCATTCACTTACGTACTGGTAACCTTAGGAAAGGTATTAATCCGTCCCTTTCCTCAGGTTATGGGTTAAATAACGGGGTATAACTTGGGCCCTGCCCTTAAACATATCCCAATGATACTTTCTCCGTCGGGGAGAAATCCGTCTCTACCCGACTAGAGTGAATGCGGCTTACATACATACATACATACATACATACATACATACTGGAGGATAACCTTCTGCTCAGTCAGTCATGTGTCTCTCTTGTGACATGATCGTCCAAGCGTGTATCACCTTTGACACTTAATTGACTGACTGACATATTTGAATATGTGGTAAGACAGGAAAAAAAGTGCTGCACTGAAATCTGAAATGACATTATGATAACGAAAATACCTTCCAAAAGACGTGAAAATTATTAACAGAAAGATATATTCAGAATCATAAACGGCTACTTAACACTTATCATATCGGTATTCCTATAGCAGTGAACTTTGGACGATCTCATCACAGATGATGACATAAAGCAACAAAAATGTGATTCTACAGACAGACTACAAATACACTCGGAGGGATTGGTTGGTTGTTTTTATGGCAAATCAACCTCGGCGGGCCATTTATTGCCAACTAAACTTTATTTATTACTGGTAATAACTTTTTCTTTCAACAGTTTCGAGCGAGAACTAGTGTATTCAACGTGATATGGCCGTAATCCTCGCTGGAATGGACACGTGAGCATCAGCGAAGATTTACAGAAGATGGAAATAAAAAGAGCGTTTATACTTAACATCAAAAGGAAACTGTTGAAATATTGACAAAAGAAAACAGCGTAGAAATTATCTAAGGAGCTTGTATAAATAAAATTCTTAAATCCGAATTCAGAATGTTTAAGACGTTAGGGATTGTTCATGGTTGGTTAATTTTATTTAGCGGTCTTTCAAACTCTGTGAGTTAATTTGGCATTGCTCGTAATTTCACTTCAGATATATATTATTGGTAACTTTTCATATGAAAAAGAATTTTATTAGGTTGTCCCAAAATTTCGTAAACACTTGCAAAAAATTGAAATTTTACTCGCAAAAACAACAAAAATTATTGCTCAAAATAAAGACCATCATTTTCCAAGACTTTCTGTTATCGATCTGCAAGCTTTCGGATCTGGTCAAATTACCATTCAGCCGGCTTCGAATCAAAGAATTCTTAACACGCTTCCTCGATTTCATTAACCGAGTCAAATCGGCGGCCTCTCAGAGAGTGTTACATTGAGCGGAAAAGGCCGTAATCTTATCGAGCACTGTCAGGACTGTAGGCTGGATGTGGAAGAACCTCAACGTCGTGCAACTTTTCAAACTTGTCTTTGGTCTTCCTGGCGGTGTGTGGCTTGGCATTATCCTGCTGCATCAAAGCACGCTTTAGGTTGATTAGAGCCGAATACTTTTGCTTCAACTTTTCGTAGACCCGCTCAAGTTGCTGACAATAAAGTTCGGCACTGATGGCACGACCATTCGGAACCAACTCAAAATGCACTATTCCTTCAAAGTTTCACCAAACGCACAACATTATTTTCTTGCAGAATCGATCTTGTTTTGGAACCGACAGTGTCTCATGCCCTTTTTGAACCCGTCGCTTGTCTCAATTGTGCTGTACGGGATAGACCTATTTCTCGTTGGATGTCACAAAAACGCTTGTCCAATGGATTACTGAGCAATTGTCGGCAAATTCCAACTCGTCTGTTGGCTTATGCTTCGGTGAGTTCGTGCGGATCTTCGTGCGGCTTTTTTGTGAACAAAATCAAGTTGCTTCAAATGTTGGTGAACTGTCGATTTGCTAACTCCAAGCTCATCAGCCAATTCTGGAGTGCTCGATGAAGGCGAAATGTCTAACCCGGTTTGCAAGTCTCCATCATCCAACTTTAACGGCCGTCCCGAACGAGGCTTATCTTCCAGATTCATATCGTCAGAATCGAAACGCTTGTACCACTTTGAGATCGCTGCCTATGAAATTGTTCCTTCAACTTCGGCAGCACAAATCTTTTCTGCAGTTTTTCTGGTTGAAAGACCTCGCTTCCAGCAGTTAGGAATCAAAACTCGCAGCTCAAATTTATCAATTGCCATCTGGAATTCAAAGATGAAGATCACTATAACAATATAAACGTATTACTGCATAAACATTCAATTTTTCGCAAGTGTTTACGAACTTTTGGGACAACCTAACAATTCTTTATGTTTAGTTTTAGTTTGCGAGGTTCACAATTTGCCCTAATCAGTCTTACCACTCCGGTTCAGGGTAGACCCGACCAACCACAATAATTAAGAGGTGATTCTACGCTCCAAAAAGCCTACAATCTCCTGATCAGTGTACTTGATGCCGGATGTATTTTGATTGCATTCCCAGGATTAAATTGATCATGATTGTCCCTCTTTATATGGCCAGTTGATTTCTGGGGGATGCACTTCATATAAATAAGTATTCGTGTCTTTTCCGATTATTTTGATATTCAACTAAAAATCATTTCTTAATCAAGATTATCTGCTTGTGTGGAAAGTTCTCACAATTTTATTTTAAATATATTATATAACTTATATAAAATTTTACATAAATTCTGCCAGTAGACATGAACAATGCTCCCGTTTTATTTCGTACATTGCTATTCGCTTCTTTTTCTCATCTTTATCAACAATAAACAAACCCACGTATTAACTTTAATAAATATGATGAATTTTGTGGTGAAAATGAATGAACTTAGACTTGACTCTCATATATATAGATATGGCATAATCAGTCAGTTACGTGCCATACGTGATACACGCTTCGGCGATCATGTCTCGAAAGAGACATGACAGACTGGGCAGAATATTATCCCGCAGTAGGTTGTCATTGCTTTCTGCAGTAGACTGGTTGCCGACCAAGGTTATAGAACCCAATCTGTCCTATTATTTAACCCATAACTGGAAGGAATAAACGGATTAATACCTTTCACAAGGGTATTTGCGCGTAAGTGAATGCAATGAATTCAGCTGGAATCCGAACTCGGCTCCCCGATTTCTCGTTCCGACCCGCTACCCAATGCACCACAACGCAGATCCCTGGCATAATATGTATCTATTTTAAAGATGAGTAACTCTAAAAGATCTGGGAATTGTTTCGAACGTTTGTTCTCATCTTGTCTGAGATAGGAGCTACCTTCAAGTAACGGTAAAATTAAAATTTTCCGAACTCTTGTAACGTCGCTAGAAAATGTGACATCGATTTCTAGGATAATTCTTTTATGTGCAACATCTTTTCATGTAGTAGACGATAGTAGCCCTCCACATCTTTATATTCCTTATAGCTTTTAAGAAGTTTTTTCCAAAATGCTTTTTACCATCCATTTACTCAAGCCCATCGATTATGTTACGCCCTGTTTTAATCTATCAATCTTCACCTCAGTCTGTTCTACGATTATAAGATTTTCTGTCATGGATCCGTTTAAAGGTCCAGCTAGTATAGTACAAAAACAATCAAAATAGTAAATAACGAATATATATTAAACACTGCAAAATACAACACTTGAAACTTGTTAGTAGCACGATAATACACGTTAGTGTGTAATACTATAATTCGACCCTAGAACTGGGAATGTTTTTTTACGGTAGCAGTGTTCGTAGACGACTCTCGGATGAGTTCGCGATGTTCTCCTCAGGCTACTCTCTCAGGCTACTTTCAGGCTATCTCCTCAGTCTATCTACAGGTCATCTTCTCTCACCTCTTGTGAGGGGAGGTATATGTAATGGCTGGAAGAGTTCATTCCGTTTGATGGGTGATTCTGCCATGACATTTTCAAAACTCTCCTTCCTCATTACGTGCCTCAGAATTTTAAACTGCCTCTTCTTTCCATATTCTCGAAAGATCTCGTTGTTGCTCACATGTTCGGTCCATGGAATCCACAGCATTTTTTTTATAATAACAGTTCTGTTGATTCAATGTTTTCTTAATTTCTGAGGAGATTGTCCAGCAACACTGCTGTATAAAAGAACAGATATCAAGTAAAAATTCAATTTTCTTTTCTTGGTTACTAAGGAATATTTTCTGTCTCTTAATACTCTGCTTAGCTTTTCAAATGCATGTTTTCCGTCCCAATAAGCCTTTGGATCTCAGTGTAGCTTTTCCGTCTTCTTTTGAAATTTTCCCCAGATGTTTAAATTTTAGTATTTGTTTGATTTTATAATCATTTTGCAGATAACCACGCACTATATCTTGTAGTTTCTAATAGCCTACCTTCGTGACCCTCTGTAAGTGCTTTGTTGTTTCTTTTCCCTGTCTGCTATTAACACTGAGATATCTACAAACCTTGTGTTGTTAAGATTGTCGCCATCAATAATGAATCCTCTCAGAATTGCCTCGCCATATTGGTTGAATAAATCCGGTGAGAAGGCACATCCTTGTCTAAAAACCACTTTCTAGTTTTGTATATTTGCTAAGCCCGTTTGTTGTCTGTACGTAGGCTCTTTGCTGCCATCATAGATTCTTGATTATTTTCTTACAATCCTCAATATCTCAAGATTGATCAGCAGCTGTAACAGATCTTAGCAAGCTGCAATAGCAAAAATGTGTCTACAAAATCCTAATGAAATTATTAAGAATCAGTATGCGTTAAGAAAAAGAAACATTGCTTAACCGCCATTTAATTTCAATCAGGGAATACCAGACAATTTCATCTCAGATAAAGAGGAAAACTGAGATAACAGATGTGGATCTATAGAAATAGGCTGAGTATACGATACCGGAATATGTTAGCAACAATGAAAACTGTAATAAAGATTGAAAGGAAAAGTAAAATTGTGATTTTTAGAAAAAGCTATCTGTCTATATTTTTGAGATAAGGTATTGCAAATATTTAGAATTTTTACATAGTTCAGAATGTTTGTCCTAAAAATTATTGTTATATTCACTAGGGTTTAGCTGTTTTAGGTTCTAGCTTTATTCAGGCGATATTCATTGGAAATTCGAAACAAACACACGGTGTTAGATTGCGCAATGATCCAAAAGTGACTTGACCCAAAATGTTGTAAATTCAATACCTGGCCACAGCAAAATCTTGAAGAGTTGTGTTATGAATGGGAATTAAGTTAAATTGATATATCCAAAGGCATGACAGGCAAATGTATGCCTTCAAAAATAATTTTTTATTTAAAATATATATTGCAGATCTTTTTACTAAAAATAGATATTATTGTCAATTCTTTAATATGGTATTGCAGGTATTTTTACTCTAAATTCAATTTTCTACTTTCTCGATACACTGATTCTAAGGCTTCTCTAACAATTCGATGGGTTTTTTGTAGAGCGATCAGTCTCTGGCCTCAAAATACGCCTCAGTTTCCGATATCATTTTTTAATTAGAGCCATATCTCTTTCCTTGGAGTATCCATTTTAGATCTGAAGTAGTAGTCGCTCGGGGCTAGAGGGTGGATGCGGAATACTGTTATATAATATGCGCTGTCTTTCTTTCTCAAGGTAAGCGATGAACAAAATACATTTCGCATCTCAAAATACGGAGGCCCAAAATTTGCGTGCTTATGTTTGCATCCTTGGTCTCTTTGGACGTCTTTTGTCCACTCAGCTAACCGTAGATTTGACTCCAGTGTGAAATGTTTGATCCATGTTTCATCTATTGTCACTTATTTACGCAAAAACTCCTTGTTGCGTTGAAACAGTTGCAAATAACGCTCTGATTCGTCGATGCGTTGTTGTTTTTGATTGACTGTGAGTAAACGTGGCACCCACTACGAACACAGCTTTCTCATTTACAAATGTTCATGCAAAATGATGAATACAAAGCCTTCTTATGTGTTCAAATTTCCTGCTTTCTCGCGCAACTTCATTTTAAGATCGGCTAAAGTTAGTTTGATGATTTTTTTAATTCTTGTTTTAAGGGCCAACTGCCGATTTTGGGCGACCTAAGCATTCAGCATCATTTGTACCTGTACGACCGCGTTTAAAGTCAGCATACCACCTCTTAACCGTTGTTTCCGATAAAGCAGATTCTGAATCACACTTATTAAGCAATTGCTTTGCTTGAACAGTACTTTTGCATCAGCAATCGATGCTTTATCAAAACACACAAAATTCAGATTTTTTCCATTATTTTGAAAATTTGCAACAGTAGCTTCACTTAAATAACTGTTCTTTCTAAACTAATAAATCGATTTGGCCCAAATGTTGTCACGCGTCATTTGAAAGTTAGTACTTCATAAAAGCATATAGATTTTTTATTAGCAGCGTTCTATTTGATAGATCAGGGACTTAATGTGTGACTAGCAGTAAAACCTGTCGATGCTCGGGTGTAATGAAAGCTTTAAAACTAATCCATGGTTCTGGAGCTCAGACTCTTTTGACGTTGGCACGAAAGACTAAAAAGCAATAGTTGTTTCCAGTTAAAGCGAAACCGTAGACTGAAAGAAAAATGAATGGATGTAAGTCAAATTTTAAAAGTTTGGTGAAAATCGGATAAAAATTGTGGATTGGTATAAAGGACATACAGACAGATAAACAGACACACACACAAACATCTTGCCTTTTATATATATATATATATATATATATATATATATAAATTATCGATTTTCTGCACTATTGTAAGAACTGAAACCTTGAAATTTCTGGATATCGTTTCCTATGTCTTTGTCTATGAGTGTGTCAGATTTTATTAAAATCGGACCGCTCATTCTATAACCCGATTTTTTCAATTATCGATTTTCGATATCTTATTTATTTTTCGACACAAAACCTAGCTAATAACACTCGCAGATCCTCATAGTACAACTGTGTAAATTTTCCTGAAAATAGGTTCAGCCATTTCGGAGTCTCTAAGTAACGGACACACACACATATACGCACACACAGACAAAGTTCCATTTATAAAATAAGTTTAGATTTAGATGTGTTATTTGAAAACTCTTTGAAAATGCAGCTCAATTCCAAAGAAATATGTAGGAACTAATCATTATTTCTTTATATTACATAGAGAAAGAAAAATAATCAGAGAATAATGGATTATTGCTAGTGAATTTTTTCACACAGCAATTTCGAATTATGTCCATGGACTGACCTATGTGTACTTCGACTCATTCAAAATAGAGCGATGAGTGATTGAGCAGTAATAAAGAACTGTGTGAGATGTCTTGAAACATTCTCAGCAGTATACAATGTTCTAACTATGATTTAATAATGACTCGATTTCTAAATTATATACACCTATTTAGGACAATAGGCGCATCAAGTGAGACCTTAAGAAGATATGAAACGATGGTGCACATGTGAATAATGATAATACTTCATCGGAGAAATTCTACAGGTTAACTTTAATAAAATGTGTTTTAAACCCAGGGCTTTGCGATTGATTGAGAATTGATTAAACAGACCAACCCTATATACATATGCTAGCATCTGTCTGGTTGAAAATAAAAAATACATACGTTATATTCAGAGTTAAACTGTAATTAAGAGACTGAACAGCAGTAAGTATTACCATAGACAAAAGCATAAAATATTTTGGCAGACTGAAAAGAGTATAAAAAGCAGAGTAACAGCGAAAGATAATTGAGTAAAAATGGTTACTAACTCTGCCCCATGACTCAAAGGTGCACCGTGTGATGTTACTTGGCACGTCACAGACAAAAAGTGCAACAAAACTATGTTGCGTCTGTCCGTAAAGCAAAAGACATGACTATTATTCTTTTTCGAATTTAGCTTATGTGCGTTGTGGTGCATTGGATATCGGCTCGGAACGAGAAATCGGGGAGTCGAGTTCGAATTCCAGCTGAATTCATTGCATTCACTTACGCGCAAATACAATTGGGAAAGGTATTAATCCGCCTATTCCTTCCAGTTATGGGTTAAATAACAGGACAGATTGGGTTCTATAGCCTTGGTCGGCAACCAGTTTACCGCAGAAAGCAATGGCAACCTACTGCGGGATAATCTTCTGCCCAGTCAGACATGTCTCTTTCGAGACATGATCGCCCAAGCGTGTATCACGTATGGCACTGAACTGACTGATCTAGACTCGGTGAAAATAGAGCCACACAATTCCACAAATTGTTTTTCTCTCTACATTTCCATAGGTCGAGCTGGCAAAAATTCGCCTACTATGATATATAAACACTACCGGCCATAATTATTAAGCCATCTTTGTTTTTGTTTAAGAAATGCTATATTTCATACTACTTTTAGTATTTATTGCCAAATTAAAATATAATGGTTCTTTTGTTATTATTACATTGCAAAATTTTACAAGTCAAGGAAGCAAAGATTAAACAGCCCGAATCACTAAATTTTCTTCATCCTTTCATTACGGAAACTGCAATATAGGTAATTATTAAATAGTTATAAATCTATTTGATGCCCATGTTCTTGTGCAATGTAAACAAAAGAACCATTCGACTTTTATTTATAATTATTCACTTGGCAATAAATACTAAAACGTAGTATGAAATGCATCACATTTTTAAAACAATGGAATGACCGGATAATTAAGGCCGCTTGTGTATATATATCCAAACATCTTTTTATCCATGATAAGCCTGCCATGAGCCCACTGTATTATTTTTAAAATGTACACTTTTGAACATTATAAGCACGTGGTCTGGTGGTTAGCAAGGTTGCTTTCCGGCAGTGAAATCTGAGTCAGAATCTCAACATGATTGGTTTATCAGGAGGTTGACCTTAGTATTATCGACGTGGGGAAATAAAAGCAGCATACGGTACATTTGGAAGTGTCAGTCAGTTAAGTGCCATACGTTATACACACTTGGCGGATCATGTCTCTTTCGAGACATGACTCTCTTTCTGCGGTAGACTGGTTGCCAGCCAAGGCTATAGAACCCAATCTGTCCTATTATTTAACAAATAACTGGAGGGAAGATACGGATTAATACCTTTGCCAATGGTATTTGCGCGAAAGTGAATGCAAAGATTATTTGTTCCGGGCCGATATTCACTGCACCACAACGCACATCCAACGGACATTTTTAGAAGTGTATGATAACTAGAACACAAAATGAAATTACAGTGGAACCATGTCTATGCGACGCCTGTCCTCAGCGAGCACCTGCTATTAACGATGGTTTTTCTATACACGGACGATTTACTAATGTTAATTGACTGCCAGTGAGCGACCTCTTCTAAAACGCGACAACTGACCAGCAAGAAAGAATAAAAATCATTGGTCAAGCGACCACTTTAACAAAAATCCATTTTGGCAGCACAGATCTAACTTCTAAATTAGGAGGATTTAAGTTAGTAATCAATTTCATTTTCCTTAAATCTAAGCCAGAAAATATTTCTCGTTGTTTTTTTATTGTAGTGAAGTGTCAATTTTTTATAATTTGTGGTCAGTCGGCGGCTGACTAGTATTAACATGTACTTATTACATTTGACAAGTTCGAGAGATTTATCGGTTTCTGTATCAACTCCGATACTTTCGGTCGTAGGAGAAAAATCACATCTATGTGAAATTTAAATTTTCAATGTTTATCTCTTTCATTATCTTTTTTTCTCAATCGTTTTACTCTCTCTCTCTCTCTCTTTCTCTCTCTCTTTCTCTATCCCGATCGTTGTCATTTTTTTCTGTTAGGTTTGTTCATTTTTCCATATAATATCAGAGATTCTCTTTTACTATCACTCATTTCTAAGAAAAAATTGAAAATCGCGAACTTTTCCAACGTTCATATTTTATGAGAAATAAGTGCCAACATCAATTAGAATCGAAGTTGTCACATTACAAAAAAAAAAAACAAAAAAAAAAAACGCACACAGCTTGCAATAACTGATTTTTTAAGTCTACACCAGTGTGAATAAAATTTTTTAATTTTTTTTGTTAACCGTTGTAAATACGTTTTTAATGTTAAAAATAATTATGCTGAACAAACTTTTTCAAAGTTAGACCATCTCATGTTCTCATTTATTTATTACCAGATTACATGGTAAAATACTAAAATATGTACATTCTGGAGAGTGAAAGATACGATCGTGGGGAGAATATGTCACGAGTCTTTTGTGAGCAACCACCTGCTCTATGCGACCACCTTATATGGCCGTAGGGGTGGTCGCATACAACAGGTTTCATTTCGGAACCGTATATGGATATGCTAGCCTGAAACTGTCTGATATTATGACCGGAAGTTTGAGTGTCCCGACCTCCGATATATATTACCAAGGTCTGATCGATGAAATGTGACGTCACGGGAGTAGAGCCATGAATCAGCGTAGCAACCGTGTCTCTCGCTTCATGACAATGTTGATAATTACAAAGTTGTTTTTTTAATAAAGATTTTAAAAGTTTTTAAAATGTAGCAAGAAAGAAAATAAATAAAGACACATGTTTTGATTTATGCTGGTTTATTAATTTTAATTAAAATTAAGAAAAAGAATAATTAATAAGAAAATATAAACAATAAACATCATTGTTTGACTACTGACCGTCGGTCGTGTTTGTAAATAAACAAAGTCTGAAAGACAAAATATTTCGTTTATTCGTCTAAATTCTAAAAACATTTTAACAAACACTGCTTAAATTTTTCATATTTTTAATTTACAAGTAAAAAGTATGGTTTCTATTTCATTTATGATGTTAAACTGTTTATAAAAAATCATTTTTTTGCAAAACTCTTTTTTGATTAATGTTTGCTTACTAATTATTTTTTTAAGGATTAAAACACCTAAACCCACCATAAAATAATTATTCTTCAGTTAAAATTCTAATTTTTTATTTCCAATTTTTTTCTATGGATTAATATCGATAATTAAATTTCAAATTATCAAAAATAGGAAAAAATGTTTGGAAAATAATATTTGAGTGTGTTCATTTTGAATTAAACATTTTCTAAAAATTAAATATTTTAAAAATTAGGTTTTAAAATTCAAGTGTGGTGTGATTTAGGCCTTTATGTTTCAAATAAATTCAAAACTTATTCAGAAATAATAGGTTTAAACAAAGTTTAAATCATCATTTTCATTTAAAGTTTAAATTTTCGGTAATAGTGACTTGACTTTAACAAATAATCTCACAGACTTTTCAAATAAAAACACCTTAAAAATAAAACAAATTCTTTTAAAATTGACTAAAATATAAATTTTATAGTTTTTGTTAATACAAGAAAAAGATTGAAAAAATTTATTCAGGAATATTTTTTCATGTTTAAAAATGATTCATAAAGTTGCAAGTATAGAAAAGTTAAGTTTTTACTTTCGTTTTCTAAGAATTCTTTAAACATTTCATTGAAAAGAAAACAGTATTTTCTGAAAAAAATATCAATAAAAAATTAATTCAAATATTTTTTAGAAAATATAATGTTTAACAACTTTTTTCGGTTTCAGTTTAAGTTTTAAAACATTTCGAAAAACAAAACTTACGAACGATAGCCATATTTAAATATTATTTTTTTTAATTCAGATATTTTTTATGATAATTTTTATTTCAATTTTATTCAAAGAAATAAAAATAATAACTTATTTTATTGTATTAATTTAAAAGATATAAACAAAGTGCTTTTACGGCAAAACAAATTTTTTAACAAATTTTGATTTTAACACCTGTTGAAATAATAAATGGTGATTAAAATTTTAACTGCTCACTTTGCTAAATGGACTTGGGGTAGAATTCTCCATTTTAATGGCATGTTTCCATTTACCAAACAAATGTTTTTTCGGTTTATTTTCATAATTCCCTTTGAAATTTGATACCACACAAAGGGAAGGCATGTAACGCTCACGGACGCCGTGTAGTAAATAAAACAGAACTCTACTAAGTGTGACGTCAGCAAGTCAACTTTAATCATAGGACAGGCCTTGGCAATATATATCGGAGGTCGTGGCCTTGCTCAGACTGTTGATCGCGCGATTTCTCAGAAACTTTTACTAAACCATATCAGAATAACAGCAGCAAAAACCACTGGTGAGCATTCTGATTATTTAACAAACACATATAGGGCTGCACATACGTCTAAAACAGGGATTAGCTAACCTAGACATTATAAAGGAATTCGAATATATCTTAGCTTACTAACATTAGAATTAAAAAAAAACCGTATGTGGAAATGTTAGTCTACCTCATATTTGAATTAAAGTTTATTAAAAATTATTATTGATTTACTTATTAAAATGTCCAGTAATTTAAATTATTTTCATAGGCTAAATTGCATAAACATATTTTTATCTCTAATGTGAGTTAATTTATCTATAAATTACAGCAAACAATTTTCTTTCTTATAAAGTGTGCCTCCAGTAAGAGAGGTTTAGTAACCACGGCTGTGAAGCCTAAGGGAATGACGAGAAGAGGAAAACAGAATGTAGAAATAAAAGTCTGAAGTGTTTCTTGCAATTTCGAGTTTCAAATCTAATCTCTGATAAATGAAGCGATGTAGGAGTTGGTTAAATAAAGAAAAAAAAAGGATTTGATTTGCAACGATATGTGTTATTTCCCCTTTGGCGTGTTATTAAATTCGTAATTAATATTTTCCTCAATTAGTTTATCGTTAATGCGTCAATTAGTCATTAAATACAATTTATCTAATCGGGCTTATCTCCACTTGGTATGTGTCTTGGCAATGATGCCACGATCCATGATAAAATTATGATAAATTTTATCTCAAATAAATAAAATTTATCTTACACTAGGAGGTGTATAAATATTTTTATGTATAACCGTGCCAATATATTCTATGAGTAATATTAAAACATATATATATATATATATATATATATATATATATATATATATATATATTATTGGAATCAAATTCATTGCATGGTGACTGTTAGTTTCAAATTACAGAGCATACTTCAGAACAGGTGCCACTAAAACTTTACCAGAAATGTTACCATACAATTCAATCACGATATATATAGAGTCATCCGCAGACAGATATGTTTCGCTGTATCACAGCACATCATTAATCATGATCAAACATAATAGACATTCATAGACATTCATTGTCTCTTATATTTAACAGCATATGTTTAGAAAATTATTTGCGGTCGCGATACACTATATATATATATATATATATATATATATGTAAATATGTAAATAAGTACACATATGTGTCCACATGCAGGTGCACACCCATATATAAATATTTTTCTGGTGTTAATAGAACAGTGCTCGATGTAATATAACAGGGCTGTTAAGTATAGTTTTGCAGTGGAAATCGGTTGGAACGAGAAATCGGAGGGCCGAGTTCGAATTCTAGTTAAATTCGTTGCATTCACTGACGCGCAAATACCATTGAGAAAGATTTTATTCCGTATTTTCTTCCCCAGCTATGGATTTAAGTAACAGGACAGATTAGGTTCTATAGCCTTGGTTGGCAACCAGTCTACGGCAGAAATTAATACCAACCTACTGCGGGAAAATCTTGTGCATATTATGAGCTGACCGTTTCGTGCTGTAAACATATATATATATATATATATATATATATATATATTTTATTTTTCTTTAATCCGAGATGGAAGGGTAGGAAGGTAAATTCCTAATTAATATTAAATTTTTTAATATTAAAAAATGATGCAGGTGGAGAGCTCAATGTACTTAAGAATAGAGAGCCAATATAAATTAGAGACAATTTTCAAAATTCAAACGTGTCGTGTAGGAAGGTAAATTCCAAGAACCTGATCCTAATTGATATTAAAATTTTTAATATTAAAAAATGATTTTTGAAAATTGTCTCTAATTTATTATATATATATATATATATATATATATATATATATATATATAATATTTTTGTGTGTAAATAATACATATACTCACTTTCCTAGCGTGGCATGCTAGTTGATTGACGAGATAGATCTGGCTACATTGAAGTTACTGCATCCTAACTGTATTCATTTAATCCATCCCAGTGGTTAGTTGTGCAAGTTGATTTTTCACCGCTTTTAAAAAATCAACATTTCACTATGTGTGAAAGTTTGCGGCTTAATGTGAGAAATAGTAATAATTAGATCCAGAACTTTTGCTAGATTCTGAGTATCTATTTTTAAAGTCGTCTAAAAATTATAGAGAAATATCTAATTTCCGATATTTTCTACTGACAAACTGACTGAAAAGTTTTACTATTTGAGGAATAAATGGAATTAAAGTTGATATATTTTTATTAGATAAATTAAATGCAAAACATATACAACCCAACATATTATTTATGAATCCCCACAAGAAGAATATGTAGCGTTTTTACTGTATTCAATACGGCAAAAGTAAAAGATTACAAAAAGGCTACTTAATTGATAAGATCTGTCAGATCATAATTAATAAACACCACAAAATTGATAAAATATTTTAAATTAGTATTGTTTATTCAGAATTACACTAAAATTACAGCACTGTTAAAATATATAACATGATAATATATCTAAATTATTCAGTATAAATTCTTTTTGATCTAAATACAGTTTTTATTTGACGGCACAATGATTTAGTAATAATATGCTTATGCCATGCATTTTGTACATTGACGTGTAAACTTCAGTGAATTTAAAATGTTTTTAAGGATGTGCTATAAAGCATTCACTGATCATCCGAATAGGATTCAAATTCTCTGACTTTAAACCCTCAATTCATATTTAAAATCGCTTCGTTAAAAAACCATAAGAATTCGGGAAAATATTTTGTGTCATTATTTATCAGGTCAAAACCCAACGTTCAAATTAAGTGTAATATCACGGTTTCAAAATAGACCTGTCCTAATGGGTCAGCAGGCTATTTCAAGCTTAAAGTAGCTTTTCACCAAAATACTTTTTCAAGCTATTTTGAAGTAATCTGTGACTCAGAATTAAAATTCAGAGACATCTGGAAACATCATTATAATATTTTCATTGTTCAATTCCAATTGATCAAGTCTGATGGAAAGTAAGTTAGAGGACCATGAATTGTGGTTGGATTGTGCTAAAGGCAGGGACTTTGAGGACTTGGATTCAGTTGCTGTTGTCAATTAAGAGTGGAGGAGAAAAGTTGAGGGTGTTTCAAGCAGAATCAAAAGTGTCTGATAAGAAAAAGAGAAAAATCCGAAGAAGGTTACTTCCAAACATAGCTACACTTCCCCTTCCTCACCGCTCTCAACTTACGCAATTAGCCCTCCTCTGTACAAGAAAGGTAAATTAAATTAAGTTTATATTTTATCTTTTTAATTGATGACGTTAAAACATATTTAACACTCATAACACTTGAACCCATTTTAATTTAAACTTTAACTTGTTATTTCTTCTTGGCAAATCGATTGCATAAATTTAAGCATGCTACTCGATTAGTAGCTACATATCACACTATACTGTAGAACTAGCAAAATGTAACCCGGGGCTCTACAGGTTGCGATGGATAAATAGTCTTCTAAATTACGTAAAAATGAAAATAACACTGACAACACATTTTAACATATATATCTACCAAAATTATGAAGTGCGTTGTGGTGCAGTGAATAGCTGTACTGTGCAGTCGACAAAATCAAACACGCTTAAGCGAAAGTAGAAATATAAAATAGTGACAATATTTTATTTTTCTTGCACAAATTTACGGAAATATCTTTTGTAGTATTTCTGCTACATATAAGCCTCAGAAATTTAAATTCAATGCTAATTGAGGTCTTCAGCATTTTTAACTTGTTTTTACATGGTCCTTTCTTCTCAGTAAAGTTTTCTCGTTCTCTTTCACTCATTGTAAACTGTTGCGTATTAAAGACATTATCGCCTTGATTCAGAAAAATCAAGGAAAAAATGTTACCGACAATAGCAATTGAATGGATCCATCAGGATTTTACTAAATACTGTCAATTGTGTTGGAACACATGTGTACATATTTTGATTAATTCCCTTTGGGTTGGGTTTATGGAGTCTACATGTTGATATTGATATCATTTTTTTTAATCAACACAACTTTAACAAAAAAATCAGGAATAAATCAGTGAAAACATACACAGACTGGTAATGCAAGCTCAAAAAAAACAAAAACAACTTAATTATTTAGGTTTTATCGAAAATATATAATTGAAGTAAGTTAAATTAATATAGCCGTATAATTTAATATCACTAATATATATATATACAATATAATATATATATATATTATATATATATTATTATATATATATTATATTATATATATTATATATATATATATATATTATAAATGTATAATATGCATATGTATGTGTATGTATATATGATTTACTTAAATTACATAATTTTATCATGAATCATATTTTGATTATATCTATTCACTATTTTAGTATATATTAGCGCTTTATATATTTAACGTTATGCGTTGTGGGGCAGTGGATATCGACTCGGAACGTCAAATCGGCGTGCCGTGTTCGTAATAGCAGTTGAATACCTTGCATTCACTTACGAAAAGATACCCGTGGGAAAGGTATTAATCAGTCTTTTCTTTCTAGTTATGGGTTAAATAATAAGACAGATTGTGTTCCATAGCTTTGGCTGGCAACCAGTCTACCGCAGAAAGCAATGGCAACCTACTGCGGGATAATCTTCAGCCCACTCAGTCATGTCTCCTTTGAGACATGATTACCCAAAGTGTGTATCGCATATGTCACTTAACTGACATATACAACGATAGCTTCTTTGTATTTATGTGATATTCCTACATCCAATCAGCATATTTTCAATTTATTTCACCATACTTATCATGTATTGATTTGTTCAAAGTTATTAAGTTACAAATTTTATTAACTGCTAAATCTTCCAAATTAACAGCAGTGAACAAGTAAGATGGTTTCAAGTAACAAGGTTTTCTTAACATTTCCTTACATTTTTCGAGTTTTCTTGATATATCGTCTACAGAGTAAAACCTTAAGAAGAAAATAAAAGGAAAACATCGAACAGCCATATATTCCGAGATTTTATATCAATAATTTATTACCAACGCACACACCGACATATGTGTGATGTTACCAGTGTTCGGGGTCAACACTGTAATGTCAGCAGTGTTTAGATATGTCTAGACTTACCTTGGGGAAATAAATATACATGTATATATATATATTTTAATCATATCACCCCGAGCAAGGCAGTAGCGCCAGTGATGTGCAGGGGGCTGCATAAGAGTAAAAATTAGATAGAAGAAAGTGAAGAGAGGGACAAACCAGTTAGAAAGAAGCAAGAGAAGGAAGGGAATATAGATGTGATGACAGTTGCAGAGGTGGAGAGAAAGGAAAGGATATACAGGGTGGTGACGAAAGAACTAGAGTTAAGGTGGTGAAAAAAGAACTAGTGTCAATTGGTTAAGAGATGAGTATTGGCCTTGCATTTAAATTTCTGAAGGTTGTAGCCGTCAGGAAAGCAAGAATAAGGAAGCGAGTTCCACAGGCGGGAAGCGCGAGAAAAAAAAGCTGCAGGAGTATTACTGTCATCTGCATTTGGTTGATCTAACTGTGAATGGGTGAGACCCAATTGCCAGTCTGGTTGCACGAGTAAACACCTGTTGCCAGTCTGGTTGCACGAGTAAACAACTGTTGCAGAAGCCATGGAAGTATTTATAGAACAGACAAAGGTAAGCCACATCCCGTCGGTGGATATATCTTATTCGTATTCCCACGTGGTTAGTAAATAAGTAATATTAATACAATTCACAATGCAACATAAGGCGGACGGGGAAATAAACTGAAATGAATGAATAAATGTCGTCAAAGTGATTTTTATTTTATAACACACAATAATGCATATACATATCTATTATTTCCAAATCAAAGTATCAGAAGGTAAAATAAAGAAGGGTCTTGCATTGAAAATCATTAAGGACACATGGCCCAGTGGATATGAATGTTGGATATCTCCTGTGACTTGACGCAAAGAGTTGTGAGTTCAATACCAGGCTACAGCAGTGGTGAACATATAACTCACAAGGTTAGAGGGAGATAACTAATGACTTTCAAAAGAAGCAGTACTAAACAAGGAATGGAGTTCATATACGCCTGTGTTTGTAATAAAGAGGTTCGGTTCAAAATTCGAAGCACCTGATGAAGGCTGGGGCGTACACAGACCGAAAAGTAGTACAAATGGCAACAAAGTTGAGGACAATAATCGGAATAATGTAAATACTGAAGTGGTTTTATCTTGACATTTTGACTGAACACTTTTTATTGTTTGGGGTTAAACTTTTCCACTCCTAGACATTCCTCAATTAGTGTGTTAACACCAGTTTTATTTACTGACTAATTTACAAACTATATTCATGATTTTAACTAAAATTTTTCTATTTATTATTTCATTGTAATTTTAATATTATCCCACTATCAATTTGAGATTTATCGATATTCATAATTTAAAGTTTCACATTTATGGTTTTATGCAAAATAAATCTAGACAACGTTCTTTCTCAAGTATATTTTTATTTATTCTATTATAAATACACTGATTTCTTTTTTTTCACAAAGTACTGATTGCGCCTGTTTCAACTCAGACACCCTTGACTTTTAAGCTGACATAAGATAAAAGACGCAAATTCAATATTCGCGATAAGAAAGTAAGTAGTATCGCATATTTATTTTTCATGGATCTATTCTTCATCTATATGATAATGATAATTCTAATTTGACACTGACGTGTAAAATTAACTATGAACTATTTTGGATGAGTTTCAATATAGCAACGTTCAGATCATTGTAATTTTCTGCCTTAATCTAGTGTCTATCATATCTAAACTTATTTATAAATGGAACTTTGTTTCTGTGTGTCTGTGTGTATGTGTGTGTGTCTGTGTGTGTGTCCATTACTTATAGACTCCGAAACGGATGAACCGATTTTCTTGAAAATTTACACAGTTGTACTATAAGCGTCTGCGAGTATTCGTAGCTAGATTTTGTGTCGAGATACCCCCGATGAATATCGATAATCGAAAGGAGTGGTCCGATTTTAATCAAATTTGATACACTCAGAGACAAAGACAGAAGAAACAATATTCAGAAGTTTCAAGGTTGCAGTTCTTACAATAGTGCAGAAAATACATTATATATATATATATATATATATATATATATATATATAAAAGCAAGATGTTTGTGTGTTTATGACGAAAAAACTTATTTGATATCGATACCAGGAAATCACAATTTGACTCGCATCCATTCATTTTTCTTTTAGTCAACGGTTTCACTTTAACTGGAAACAACTATTGCTTTTTAGTCTTTCATGCCAACGTCTGAGCTCCAGGACCATGGATTAGTTTTAAAGCTTTCATTACACCCGAGTAACGCCGCGTTATACTGCTAATCAAATATATTGAACTTAAGCAAACCGAGTATACAATTCCCTAATGTTTAAAATAGACATTGGTGATAGTGCCCACCCTCTATTATTACAATATTAAACTCTCCCTGTATATGGCCATTAGTTATTTATCCCCCATGAAGGAGCGACCTGAAGAAACGAAATGTACTTCAAGAGAGACTAGCTGCAAATACGATGGACCGAACATTTGAACATCAACAAAACTCTAGAGACAACAGTAGCCAAAAAATACACGTCTACTTAACATCATGAAGCGACAATTAAAATATCAACGACAAAGAAAAGAGGTCTGGGAAAATTTGATAGCCAACTGAAAGGTTCATGTAAGAGATAGGAGAAAACAACGCATAAATTACTTGGCGAGATTGAGTGTATAGATGGCGAAACCGACAAAATTTATGAAATTAATTTTCACTACTTGCTTTTATATTGTTATCTCTTCCCATGTTTTTTAATTCTCTACATAGAGTGACTTGTATTCGATGAGCATTAGTAAAGTAAAATGCTATATATCCTCGCACAAAGCCAATGAGCGCATTTGAACCAAATAGTTAACTTAAAGGAAATTTTTGAAATATGGTAGCGACACGAGAAACGCCTATGTGTACAAATGTTGATAAGATGTGAAGGATAACACTATTGAGTAAATTTAGTAAATTTCATAATAAATAAAAACAATGTACATTTCTAAATAGTTATTAAAAGTATAGTTTACACTTTTAAAATTAGATGAATAAAACTCGAAAAACAAAACAGAGGCAACACAAAGAGAATAGATTATTCAGTAAAACTGTGCTTATCTTTTAAGACAGCCTCGTTCTGTTATCGGAAACGGACGCACATTAAGTGGTTCTTTTTTTTTTAAATGCCAGTAGTAAATGAGTCCTTAACATTAGAAGTCGAAAAAATTTCTCTCTCACTCGATGATCGATTTACCAGACATTTTAAATTAGGGAGAAATATGTAACCGTATTTGGGTGTGTAACAATATTATAATTCCTAACCTGTTGTTACCGTTCTATATTGGACATATGCAATAAAAATGTTAAGAAATGTTTGCGTTTGAGTAAAACTTTGTTATTCAAAATATACTTTGAACTATAGTCAGCATAAATAGCATACCTGATACTCGTTTGTATGTTAATCCCATAAACTCCCGGTAAATTATTGGACCACAGCCTCATCACGCCAGTTTTCAGAATATAATTAAAGGAAAATTGACAATGCCACATGTAATGTAAAATAAGTAAAATGTAATTTTATTAAATTAAATATCTCTTTACATTCACAAACTCAATCGGTCTTTTCACATTAATTTTAATGAAATGGAGATAATTTTTGAAATTTTCTTAACTTTTTTCTGTCAGCCAGCCTGCAACTTGGTGAGTTTAGCCAGTGTGATCTTATTTTTTGAATTATTTATTTATTTTGATTTGTATTTTGATTTGTATTTTTTATTTTATTTCGGTTCTTTTCTGCCTAATTTTTGTGTAAATTGTTGTTAATTATCAAATTTAGGTTTGGTATATTAGGGCTTTGGTTATATGTAGGAATTCTAAGACCGGCCATGTTTGTTTTTTTTTTTAATTTTATTGTTCTCTGTCATTCCCTTGCTAACTGGACACATGGCTTGGAGGTGATCCCCCACTCCATCACACTACTGTCTGTTACTGCTTACTTAAGGTAACTTAATCTCTCCAGAACTCTCCAGAACTGTATAGAAGAAACAAAATGGAGATAATTTTTGAAATTTTCTTAACTTTTTTCTGTCAGCCAGCCTGCAACTTGGTGAGTTTAGCCAGTGTGATCTTATTTTTTGAATTATTTATTTATTTTGATTTGTATTTTGATTTGTATTTTTTATTTTATTTCGGTTCTTTTCTGCCTAATTTTTGTGTAAATTGTTGTTAATTATCAAATTTAGGTTTGACTTATACTAAGTTGAAACTTAATTATCTTCAGTCACACATTTATTCTTTTTTTTTAATTGGAGTAGATAGTACCTTCTATCGCCCGGTCTCACACTCCACCCCCTTCTTTTGGACAGGAGTAGAGGTGATCGCCTTGTTTCTTGTTTAGGAAGGGGTTCCCGGTTCATCTCTCTCTTTTTCGGTCTTTATGTCGGTTCGGCTGGAAGCTTTTTGCAGTTGGTGAGTATGGTGGCAAAGTCTCTTCATTCTGAGGGTACCGGGTTGGCAGTTTCCTGGTTGCTGCTTCCGACTGGTAGTTAGGAGCCCGAACTCTTGCGTAGCGTCTCGAGAGGCTGCTCTGATCAACAGTTGAATAATATCGGGGTTCCTGTAGTGCCATTTCGCGCATGGACGGGCGGCCCTGCATGAATTTCCGATGGGCAACCCCGAGGCCACATTATGCTGCAGGCGGCGCCATTCTCCATCCTTCACCTGCTGCAATTAACGACCATCTGACCCTACTCTAGACCTCTCTATCCACAACTACAAGCAACATGAAATTTAACAAACAAAATAGCAAGCCTAAACCAGCTAGTCGTAAATCGCCCAAACCTATCTGCGTTACCTTCACAAATATACGAGGTATTCGCAGTAACTTTAATAGTGTAGAGTCTTTCCTTCTAACTAACTCACCCGATATCTTAGCTATATGTGAGACTAACCTTGACCCTTCTATCCCCTCTTCAGAGCTGTTCGTTCCTGGTTACGTTCCTCTCTTCAGGAAGGACTCCAATGTCCATATGCATGGGCTTGGTGTATATGTCAGCGAACAACTCCCCCTAGCCAGGGTCACATCTCTTGAATCCCTTGATCATTCCTTCATGTGCTTCCGTCTCTCACTTCTAAGCTCGGTTAGCTATCTCTTCTTCCTCTACCGCTCCCCCTCCTCCTCTGACTGTACGTTACTTGATTGCATCTCTAATAACATCGACAGGGCCATTTCTTCTCACCCATCTGCCCAAATATTTGTGTTTGGCGATTTTAACGCCCACCACACCAAGTGGCTTGAAAACTGAGCCACCGACCTTGCTGGGATCCGCACCATGCACTTTTCAATAGCCCAAGCTCTAACGCAAGTGGTGGACTTCCCCACGCGTTTCTCTAAAAACCCTAACGGAAGGGACTCTTTACTCGACCTTTGTTTTACTTCCATCCCAGACTCCTGCACCACCAGGCAACTCTGCCCCCTTGGAAATTCTGACCACGCCGTAGTCTCCGTAAACATATCAATCCGCACTAACTCTTCCCAAGAAAACCAGACCAGCAGAATATCATACTGCTACCAAAGAGCCGACTGGGACTCGTTCAGGGACTTCCTCTGCGACGTCCCCTGGAACAGCGTCTTTGATCTTCCTGTCGAAGACTGTGCCTCCGAAGTCTCCTCTTGGGTTAAGGCTGGCATCGATGCTTTTATCCCTGCCAGAAAATTCCAACTAAAACCTAATTCGTCCCCCTGGTTCTCACCCGCTTGCTCGGCCGCTATTGCCCACCGGAACCATTTCTTCCGGCTCTATCGAAGCTGCTCGTCGAACCAAAACAGGCGCCTTTTCACCTCAGCACGGAACAAGTGTAAAAAAGTACTGAACGAAGCCAAGACGGCGTTTGCTACCAGAATTAGGCAACGCATAGCATCCTCTAAGTTTGGCTCCAAAGATTACTGGCGTCTCTGCAAAAGCGTGCTCAGCAGGAACAAGACTTCAATACCCCCACTAATCAATGAATTTGAAGTTCTCACCTCCCCAGCCGACAAGGCTGAGTGCTTTGCCCGTAAATTCTCAACCAATTCGACACTGGACTCGTTAGGAATACCTACACCAGACTTCCCACCCAGAACTAAGGCTCAACTAAATAACGTCCTCATCTCGCCCTCGCTGGTCGCCAAGATAATTGCGCAACTTGACCCACACAAAGCGAGCGGCGGTGACGGAATCCCAGTCATAGTACTGAAGAAATGTGCCCCTGAACTCTCCTCTGTCCTCTCTAAACTCTATAACCTCTGCCTATCTGCTTCCTGCTTTCCTGCCTGTTGAAGTCCTCCTGCGTAGTACCTATATTTAAGAATTCTGGCGAACCCTCGGACCCCGCCAATTACCGTCCTATTAGTCTCCTTCCAATCTTTGGCAAAGTTTTCGAAGCCATTATCAACGCCGAGGTGATTCAGCACCTTATGACCAACGGGCTTCTCTCTGACAAACAGTATGGGTTTCGCTTCACCAGGTCTACTGCTGATATGCTAACGACCATTACCGAGTACATATACCAGGCACTCGACAAGAATGATGAAGCCCGAACCGTTGCCTTGGATATCTCCAAAGCATTCGACAGGGTCTGGCATGCTGGCCTCTTGTGCAAACTGCGGAGCTATGGGATAACTGGACATCTGTCTGACCTCATCCAGTCCTTCCTCTCTAACCGCACATTAAAGGTGGTATTAAATGGGCATGCCTCCCAAAACTACCAGACGAACGCGGGCGTCCCTCAAGGTTCTATCCTAGGTCCCACGCTATTTCTGATCTACATTAATGATCTCCCCGACACCATTAGATCCCAAGTTGGCATGTATGCCGACGACACAACAATCTACTCCCGCATCGATCAGAAACCAGGTCTGGATGACAAAGTGAACCTCGCTGCCGCACTGGAAAGGGACCTCCAATCCGTAGTGACCTGGGGTAGGAAATGGTTGGTAAATTTCAATGCCTCCAAAACAAAGCTGTTATCAACTAACCACCATAGACTATCGCATCTACCTCCCATTAGCATGGGACAGGCTAGCCTCCCAGAGAGTAAAATACTACGCCTCCTTGGCCTTACACTCTCGGCGGACCTCAAATGGAATGACTATATTGAATCCATTGCCAAATCTGCTGCTATGAAAGTCGGCTCTCTGTGCAGGGCCCGGAAATTTTTCCCACCTGAAACTATTCTGCACATATACAAATCTACCATCCGCCCGTGTATTGAATATTGCTGCCATATCTGGTCGGGTGCCCCTGCTGCTCTCCTTGGGCTTCTTGACAAAATACAAAGGAGGATCTGTAACGTGGTTGATACTAACTTGGCAGACCGGCTGCAGCCGCTCTCACACCGGCGTGATGTAGCTTCCCTGTGCCTCTTCTACAAGTACTTTCATGGCTTCTGCTCCGATGAGCTTAGATCACTGGTGCCGCCCAAGCACGAATTTACACGAGATACTAGATTAGCAACGAGGTCCCACCCTTTTACAGTTAAACAAATAAGATGTAACCGTAAATTCTACTCCAACAGCTTCTTTTCTCGCGCTTCCCGCCTGTGGAACTCCCTTCCACAAGTCTGCTTTCCCGACAGTTACAATCTCCAGGTGTTTAAATGTAGGGTCAATAGACACCTCCTATCACACTAACTCCCAACTATTCTCACAACACTCTCATCTACCCAACCCTCATTCTCGGTATCCTCACCCGCCTATCACCCACCCTCTGTTATGTCCTATATTTAACCAGCCTTTCTCCTCTCTACGTAGCCCCCTGCACAGTAGTGGCAGTGACATGCCTTGCTCGGGGTGAAACGCTTATAAAAAAAAAAAATGTATTAGTTCTTAAATTTAATATTACTTTCATTATTTTATTGCTTTCATGAGCTCTTCCTGCTATAAATATTATTTTCCTTTATAATGATAAAACATTAGATTATTATCAACCCAAACCTATAACTTAATATCTAAAACACATGCACGCACACACACAAACATATATATATATATATATATATATATATATATATATAATATAATATGCCTTTGATCCATATTCATTTTTACTTTATAAATTTATCTTTTCCGCAACATAATTTTAGTTATTATTTAATGAAATATTCCCTATTTATAGTAATATGAGCCAAAGCATGACGCCACACAAACCTAAAAATGTTCTATTCTACCAGGGGTATTTAAGGTATCATTACTGAATAGTTAGAATAATTTGCTAATAATTTGCTTTCTTTACCCTTTTTCGTGTTAGTTTTCATAAAATATAATTAAAGACTTTATAAAGAAACAATTTTTGTTTCATACAGATCAATTCTCAACAGGAAGTTTGAATCAAAGAAGCCACATCTTAATGGTCTATTGAATTGCCTGGTGTTACATGGAAAGATAAACTGCAACATGTCACGCGATAACTGTGTTAATAATTGTATAAATGCCTGTATATATAAGATCCAGTATCTGTATTTATTTATTATCATTTACTTAGCTTCATATCACTACGCAACGCGCGCGCACGCACACACACACACACACACACACACACACACACACACACACAAAAGAAAACAGTATCCTACGAATTCATTTTAAACAGAGCCCAAAACAGGAAGTTAAGGAGTCATAACAGCCCACTTCCTTGCACATACAAGAAGATAGTCTTCAAAGACAATAAACTGACTTTTACACATTTGATAAAATCAAAATTAAATAAAAGATTTGAACATGAATTTAATTCAGATTTGTACTGGATTGCTATATGATGACAGTTCTTCAATACGGCAGTGAATGCTGGACAATATAATCGAAAATGAGGACAAAACAGGAAGCAGCGGAAATGTGGTCCTACAGAAGGATGCTGCGGATATCGTTGACTGAGCATGCAAGCAATGATGAGGTGTTGGAAACAATGGCAACAAAAAGTATATTAATACTGAGCATCAGGAAGAAACAACTGAAGTTCCTGGGACATGCAGTAAGGAAGGAGAGCTTGGAGAACCTGATACTGACTGGCCAGACAGAAGGAAAGAGAGACTGAGGAAGGCAGCGGATAACATATTTGCAGGGCCTGATCAGGTGGATGACGGAACGAGGGTTGCGAGGTGTAACAGGAGCAAACATACTAAGAGCCACATATAAGGAGACGTGGAGAGCAATGATCGCCTACGTCCTGAAGGAACAGGGCACATAGAAGAAGAAGACCTTCATGACGTTGGTGATCATGGTGATCTTAAATTGTGCCTTCTTTGTATAGATCCTAACTCTTTATCTTCCATCCATTTAGTTAGAGTAGGCCTTGTTTTCATATATCACTCTTGCATTCAAACTATCCTATGAGTAATAAACATTCTAAGTTCTCTTTCCTCAATTTGTGTGATAGAAATCTCACTTGTTTTTTCCTAATGGCAACTATGAGTTTCTTTTTTTCCAGGTTTTCTCAAACTTCGTCGTTCATTTTATAGTCAGAATCCTTCTGTAAAATGGCTTTTCTGTTGATTATCCAGCATTCCGTGTCATATAGAAGGACTGATATTAGGAAACATTTCAATATGTTTTTCTTTGTTGCTAACGGAATTTTCATGTTATTTATTAGTTTGCTTTGCTGTAGGAAGACATTCTCGCTATCTCAATAGTGCTTCTGATTTTAGAGTCCCACTTTTCATCCTTTATTAAAAGACTGCCCAGATATTTAGAATGTTGTATTTTGAAACTTGCATGCATTCTGTATTCAGTATAAACCAAGCTTGAAACAATTTGAAAGAATTCATATTTAAGTACATGGTGCCCAGCTTAAATGTGACAAATTAATTCTTCAAAAAGATTTAATTTATCCGTCTCAGCGGTTGTTTAAAAGCTAAGATCTAAATATTATAGATTACTATATCTGGAGTACACTCCTAACTCACTTGCGATATCGTCTATATTGATTCGGTAAAGGGGAACCTAAGCTAAGCTTTAAATGAAATTTCTCTTGATACTATCCGCCAGGCTACTGTCTTCTGGTTACCAAGCTTACAAATTTGTACAATTGTCTACGATGATTGTTCAATTTGTGTAAGAATTTTGATAGCTAAATAAATTTCTTTCTGAATTTACAGTTTTTCTGCCGAGCACCCTAAGAACATAAATATGAACAGGTTTTTATAAAAACGTCATAACCTTATGTCTGGAAGGTGGGTACAGTAATTAATGGAATGGGAAAATCAAAAGCTGACCTAGCCGAGATAAAAGGAGGCCGAAACAAACTGGGGAGGTTGGGAATCTCGATGTGAATCATAACAAAAGAGAAAGCCCGGTACAGGCTAAGAACACATTCATTTACATTAACTAGGTACACAAAACAGAGCTACCTTAACCAGAGGAGGGTTCCAAAGAAATCTACCCCGATGCGACTAGCAGAGCTAAAAGAGAAAATCAAGGCTAGCCCCGTTTACGTGAACCGGGTTCGCCACATTTACCCACATTTTGCTGAAATACGAAACGCTCGATCGCCTCCCTACGTCGTTTACAAAGTGGAAGTACTGACAACCGGTAAAGAATAATGAGAAAGAGGAATGTAACACACGCCTCGTTGAAACCGTTTAAGGACAACCTCCTCGACGCCAAATGTCGACCGACGCGCCGACCTTTGCCAGTACTTTTGACATAGGGAGGCGATCGAGTGTTTCGTATTCTCCCTTTTGAGGAGATGACGCAAATATCACGTTGACAAACTTGTCTGTGTCCAGCGTCCGTATCATGGGGGTGTCGGAATGCCGCACTTCATGGCCCACAATGTCGCTTCAAGGTTGGTCTTTCTCAGGCGGGCGATTTTGGAAGACATTGCTGGCGGGGATATGAGGGACATCTCGAGGGGGCGCCGTAAGCCTCGAGGGCAATCGAGATTTCTCCTCGAATGTCTGGCTGCCTTGCGGGCTATTCTACGGTCTAGTAATCTTTCACAGCCTAGGAGAGTCTTTTTCGTGGTTTAGTGAAGGGCGTCGCGAAGGATTCTTTACGTGATGGGCTCCGCTTTTCAGACGATGAGTTTCGTTCGTTCTGGTCTTGGGCGCCAAGTGCCGATTATCTCAGCAACTCTAGGTTTTCGCTTACCTGACAATCGCAATTTTTCTCCAACTGGAGGTCCTGCACAAACCACACTCCAAGAATGCGGACAGAGTCGATCGTCCAGTCAAAAGGCCCTGGGTAGGTAACACACTTCCATGCACCTCACCGCAAGCCGGACGACTTGTTGCGGTTAATCTTGGCCCCTGCAACCTGTTCGTACCGTTCAAGCCCCACCAGGGACAGTGATTCCACGTAGGTCCGAACTGCACTCCCTGTCCCTTAGCCCGCGAAGGAGAGGCTTCAACGCCAAAGCATAAAGTAGGGGCGACAGTAAACAACCCTGTCGGATCGACCTAAATAGTGCCAGAACGCCCGACAACTTTCAGTTCATCTGTACCACAGCCGTGGGGGGTTGATACAGGAGGATTATCCAGCGGCGGAAGTTTGTTTCAAATCCGGCAGCCTGCAGGACAGCCGCCAGGTAATGAGAGTCAACCCTATCAAATTACTTGGATTGATCCAAATTGATTATCGCGGCTTCTTAGTCGCCTTTTATCCCCACTAATATCGTGCGTATCATATGCAGGTTACTCTGAATTGTTTGGCCCTTCACTATACAAGACTGCTCACTTCCCAATTGAGACTCAGCAACTAATGCATACGATTTGACAAGATCTTGGTCAAATGTTTTAGACCAGGCTACTTGGTAAAAAGGATCTCGAAATGCCGCCGAAACGTCTTGCACATGTCGTCAGTCGATCGAAGTGTATGTCCCTCCGGATCGCGAACCCCACGAATGTACCGGTCGCCATCTCGGAGAATCTCTTCCTCGTGCAGTTCTGCGTCCATATTCACAGATTCGGATGACATCTTGCTTAACCTATGTCTAATTACCTAACAAGGGTAACAATCGCTAGTCGAACGCTCCAGGACTTCCTTAGCTACAGCTATCTATAGGGGATTCCCACCAACCTCTGTCCGGGAGTAATTAGCTCTAAGTTTTTTCACCTTGTCAGCCTTATCTAGTTTGAGCCGTTGGCTGAACTTGGTGGTGAAAGACCTAATACTATTCTTAAGATTCTCCCACCACTTATTTCCAATGACTCCCCCAGTTAACGCCCTCTGCACTAAGTTAATTAGCTGGCACCTGCACAGTAAGAACAAGTTGAACTTACAGTAACCAGCCATTCTAGACCTATTTTCTAAATCTACCCGGGCACAAACGAGATTGTGTTCCGAATAGCCAGTGGAATGTGGGACAATCTGAAAGATCTAAGTCGGCTTCACGAACTTACAATCTATCCAGGTAGCTAGCTACCCGGATAGAAGGCCAATTATTAGCCCACGTCTACATTCTCCCACCTTTGCGATCGACCCGGTATCTATCGACGAGTCCGTACTCTTCGATGAGATCGACCAAGCTACGATCACGTGTCTTCCCGCTTGCTCCTCGCTCTCTATCCAACTTGGGGTCCTGGATGACATTCCAGTCCCTCACTAAAACGAGTCATTGGGCGCATAAATCACAACCAGTCGATATGCATGTTTTTCACTGCAATATCGGCCACGATCAGCCGGCCATCGACACCGACATGGACAAGATCCACCTTCGCGTCCAGGGTATGCTTAACCAGCAAAGAAACTCCTGTGGCCAGCCGGTTCCCATATGCTGAATAGACGATAAAGTTGCTAGATAGCACACAAGCACCGGCAACAAAGTGAGTCTCTTGTATCACAGCGACATCCACACCGAAGGACAAGAGGTCTCGATGCAGGCACGCAGCTTACCCCGATCCCTAAGGCCCTTCACATTCAAACAGGCTAACTTAATTGGCATCTTTTAAACCTGTAAGGAGAAAGAGAAAAATTACTCCTAGTCACATACGGAGCGGAAATCAATGGCAATAGGCACCCAGACGGTTTGTCTCAAGTTTTCATAACCAAGATCGGACGTAATCCGTTCGTTCTGGATAATCCCGCCGACGTCAGTGGGAAATTTTAGCTTAATAGCCCTAAATAAAGAAAGATTGAGGATGTCAGGAACCCTCCCAGAACAAAAATGAGCAAGACTTCGTAGATATTTAGACCCTTCTTGGGCCATATTAATGTTCAGGTAGGCTTCCACAGCTCCCGCGAGGAATTCCCATACTTTAATGTTTCCAGTGCTCCTGATAAGTGTCATAACACAGGGGGCTTTTGGGAAGTTTGCTGGATCTTCGACAGACATTCCATCGATCGAAGATCGTTTACAGAGCGGCATCAGGAGTCTTCTTTTGAGTGGATAGGTCCTTCTCCATTGCTGGTCAATTAATTTTACAAATATCTGCATGGCAGAAAGTGTCTTTCCTTTTTGGGTTTTAGGAAGGATTTCACCGGATGCGGAGGGGGATGATCTACTATAGGGGAGGATGTTTCTATATGGGAGGGCGGTGTGAGAGGTGTGGGCAAACGAGAAGTTTTCTGTCTTTCAGGAGAGGTAGACTGATTTCTCCCCTCAACGTAGACAGTTCTAATACTTGATGGAGGGACATATTGTATCTTAGGAGTAACCATGACCCATTCCGAACTGCCACGTTCTTCTTTTTACCTTTTCTTTGCAGTCTACTCTTGCTCTTCCTCTCGTCCCCTCTTCAGTGATGACGAACGTGGCGGCGGCATCTCCTCACATTCCATGTCTTGCTGTTGCGGCAGCCGTTGCTCTTGTTGTTGTTGTCGTTGCTGCTGTTACGGTTGCTTCTTTTCTTTTGTTTAGCCTCTTTTTGAGGCTTTTTCTTCACTGGGGAGGGAAGTTTTTCCGGTTGAGGAGAGGGGGAAGCTACCTTCTTCCCTCTCTCAACCACTTCCGTCCACTCATTTCGTCCATCGTTCGCGTCAGCTTCTTTTCTCTTCGGGACTGGCGTTTTTGCCACCGGCGATGTTGCCGGTGTTACTTGTTCCGTTTCAGTTTTTCTTCTGGAACACACTTTATACATGTGCCCCGCGGTTCCACAGAACCAACAGTGTGAGCTCCTTCCCTCCACAATGACAAAGAACTTTTTAACTCGACACATCAAATGTCGGGGACTTTTAAAAAGTTTTGCCGCCGATCCACCACAATCTGTATGCACACGTCCTCCGTAGGAACGCTGGCCTTACTTGTGACTCTCGTCACCTCCTCCCCCGATCCAAAGCTGGCAAAAAATGCCCCTACATGGTTGCAGGCTATTTCCACTGGTACTCCATATGTAATGATTCTTGTTTTTCGAGTACCAAGGTACTCCGTTTGTAGCCTAATATTCTTTGCCGTGAGTGGATTTCCGGCTGAATTCTTAGCCTCTGTTTCAGTGTTCAATAAAACATCCCACATGGCACTAACATGCAAGGAGCAATATTTAAGCTTTTTAAAGCTTCCTCCATACTCTCCCTGGTGACATCAATAAACTTTCGGGCTGTTACATCCGATGTCTCGCCGCAATCACATTTACCACGTCTGGTAGAACTACCAGCTCATTATCCGTAATACAGTCTTTATATTTCTCCTGCATTAGTAGGTAATAATTGGGGTCTTTTTTAGTTGGGGACTTCGTCCATACTGATGGAAAAGGAGTCACCGACGGTGAAGGAGTCACCGACGGAACTACGTTTGATTTTGAAGGCCGGGGAGACAAAGCCATAATTAGCAGCTGCCTCCCACTTCAGCACACAAAAAGTTTTTTTTAAGTCAACAGTTATACAAATAAACACAGACGATAAAAAAACAAACAAACGCAAAATAGGTGCTCAAACAAAACAACGTATTCACATGTAAAAGACGTCGAAAATCGAAAATCAAAATGACGTTGAGCTGGTCCGTCGTAAAGTAAAGTCTAACATCGATTGATTCTCATTCCTCTTACTACACCTATTTAAATTAGGTGTGTGAAGCTATTCCCTATAGAATAGTTGTGTTTCAGCATCACAAACACTGAGAAAAAACTGACATTCATAAGAGTCTGCTTTAAAGGATGTTTGGCAAGTATTGTCTTGTAAATAGTTTGCCCATAATAACTTCATCACAATCAGCACGCATAACGCCTCTTCCAAGTACATTACGGAATGCAAAATCAACAGCGGATATAATCCGCGTTCTGTTACCGTGTAAGCGTTTGTTATCTTGTGATATTAAGGCGTAATGTAACCGCACCAGATTTCTCGTGCAATCAAACGTGTTTGACAGTAATCAGTTTGATAAAGCTCTTATTTATTAATCTCGCTAGATGTTAAAAGCTCGAAAGCATCCACGATAAGAATCGTGCCAATATTTCTATCTTAAAACCAAAGCTCGAGGAGTAAATGAATTTATCGTGGGGTACATTAATATAGAACACTTGAGTAATCATTCCGATTTGCAGGATGAGTTTCGTCTTTGATTGTCATGCGTGTACCTTATTTGATATTTCTGGACTTGTTTTTATTACTATTTTCATTAGGAACAAGAAATTCAGTCTGATAAGTGCCGTATGTGATACACATTTGGGAAATACTACTTATCATTTCATAACTGACCTCGGCAGAAGATTTTCTGCAGTAGGTTGTTGTTTGTTTCTTTTTTTGGTTCATCAATTGCCAACCAAGTCTATAGGATTCAGTCTATCCTGCTATTTAACCAAAAGCTGTGAGAAGAAAATATGGATTCATTATCTTTCCCATGGGTATTTGCGCGTTTAGTAAATATAGCGAACACAAATGGAATTCTAACTCGGCTCTCCGATTTCACATAGCTAGCAGATATCTATTATATCACAAAGCACATCCTTTCCTTGCACCACAAGCATATACATGGCAACCTTCAAGCGTACTCTAGTAGATATTACGTTACATGGTACAAGTAACATGAGAAACATCCCGAGATAAATAAATATTTAGTAGACTGAAGTAAAAAGTATTCTTCTTTTCTTTGATTTTGAGAAAGGTTATTCGAAATTCAGTCAGTCATGTGCGTTGTGGTACAGTGGATATCAGCTCGAAACCAGAAACCGTTGAGCCGATTTCGAATTCCAGTTGAATCCATTGTATTCACTTACGCGCAAATACCCTTGGGAAAGGTATTAATCCGTCTCTTCCTCCCAGATATGGGTTAATTAGCAGGACAGATTGGGTTCTATAGCTTTGGTCGGCAACCAGTCTACCGCAGAAAGCAATGGCAACCTACTGCGGGAAAATCTTCTGTCCAGTCAGTCATGTCTCTTTCGAGACATAGTCGCCCAAGCGTTTATCACGTATGGCACTTAACTGACTATTTGAAATGGAAACAAGTTTGGTTCTCTCTATGTAGCTAATTCTTATGCTTTATATAAAAAAAAGACACGCTTAATAAATACAGGTCGTTTAAAAAGTAACTGACGTTTTTGAAATATAATATATTTATTAACAAGATGTTTGAGCATGAGGTTTTAATTAATATTCGATGTTTGGCATGAGGTTTTAATTAATATTCGATATGGGTTCACTAGATTCTCGAGCCACCTAGGCATCGTGCCAACTGATTTTACCAGGAACATTTGTGGTATGGAAGACATAATTTCTTTTATTTACGCTTCATGTTCTTCCAAAGTCTTGGTTTTGTATGATAGACGTGCTCTTTTAACACCACACCACCCACCAAAAATCGTCATAGAGTGTTAAGTCAGGATTCCTGGTTAAAAACTTATACATAAATGGGGAGTTATTTTTCAATCATCTTGTGTCCAGCAATATTGAAAATTACAATATAACATGAAGGGTACAAGGCTGCACCCCGTTTAGAGTCATAATTAAATTCTTAAAAAACACATTAATTTGAAGTTAATATTATCAAAATTCCGTTCTGACTTACACTTCTATTTTGCTGATTACTAACACTTATTATTGTATATATTGTTCTGTTACTCTAATACACTGTTTGAACCTACCTTCTTGTTTCCGTGTTTTACCTTCGGGCCTTAAAATGCCACAACAATTTGGTGACAAATATTTCTCTGCAACAATTAATATATCCAATGAAACTGACAGATGACGTAATTTTTGCGCAGTTATATCAGCAATTATCTATTTTGTTTATATTTAAAACGCATTTGAGCGAACACGGCTCGGAAAGAGAAATCGGAGAATCGAGTTCGAATTCCAGTTGAATTCGTTGCATCCACTTATGCTAAACTACTATTGGAAAAGGTATAAATAGCCTCTTCACTCTAGATATGGGTTAAATAACAGTACATCTTCATTCTTGTAGCTTTTGTTTACAACCAGCTTACCGCTGAGACTAATGGTAACCTACTTCTGGAAAGTTTTCTGCCCATTCAGTAACGTCTTTTTCATTAATTCGTATATATCACATATGGCACTTATCTGGGATTTACATCTATTATTTTTATTATTGTTTACCCAATTCAATGTCTCAGTGCTACTGAATGTACAGATAGGGAAGGAACGAGGGTTGCATATTAGGAAAACATGTAGGATAAATACTCAATTTGGCCTAACCACGGAAACATTCTCTCGGAATTTTGATTGTAAGTGTAGTGTGATGGATAGCGGCTCTGAATTAGAATTAAGAACACTGAGTTCGGAGACATTTGAGACTTGTTACATTCGCTTACCGATGAATAAATTAGAAAAGAATAAATTCATCTGTTCGCTTTAACTCTTGTGTTAAGTATCACAATTTAGAAATTAACAAATTATTATTATTTCAAAAGAATAATAAATGTACTACAGGGTGCGATGTCACCATTATATATCGATTTTTATTTTGACGATTGAACAGTTTAGTAGGGTCAGTTGGGCATCGTCTGTGAGAAAGAGAGCAAGATGACGCAATTCACATCGCCAGAAATTTAGAACTGATATGCTTGGTATTCACGCCTGAAGTTTCAATACAAACATTTCCGAGTGTTTGTATGTCAATCTAAATAGTGCAGAAAATTCGGAAAGACTGGATAATATATCCAGTCAGCATCATAGTGTTTAGAGTGATCATTATTGCTGGAGAAGGTACTGATGCACTGGGTCAAGAGGGTGATACCTAAGGAGCTTATACTCTGGAACAGGTCTCTGTACTATACCACACAAGAAGGGGCACAGATTCATAGATGTCAGACGTTTCTGCGACCACATTAATCATTACATTTGACCACCTAACTCTCCAGACTGCAACCCTTTTGAATATTATGTGTGAGGCATATTAGAGCGAGAGACCAACTCCTCGTAACGGTAAAGCTGAAATGAAGACATGCGGTGTAAAAATTTACCAATTTATACCAGGTGCTTGTCCAGAAAACATGTAAAAGATTTCGAAGTAGTCTGGAGGCCGTTGTTGAATGTAATTGGGATTTTAATGAATAAATTTGCTATTAAGTAGTTAAAGATTTTTTTGTAGTTTTGGTAAATATATCTGTTAAAATTATATATTTTTGTTATCTTCATTTTTGGGTAATTTAGACGGCGTTTATACAGTGGCACACTTCACTTTCACTTTCAAGTGAAATAATTATTCTTATAATATGCTATGGTTTTAAATAATCAAAAATGGGACGTAAAAATTCAATCAATGAAAACACCTTGAGAGTCCGTTTTATATTGCAGCAACATTGGGGAAGAGGCTGCCTGTGTGTAACGTCTTCCTTCTCAATGGCCTATGAAGGGAATAAGGGTAAGCTAACACAGTGTACGTGGCCTAGTGGGTCAAAACTGTTAACGCCTGGTGGGTCAAAATTGTCAAGACTAGTGGAATCAAAGGATGTTGTTCAACCAAATATATACTATGAAAATACCTGGAGGATTTCAAGAGGTGAGCAATGATTAGTGTTGATAAGTGTTACACAGTTCCTCACCCACAAGGTTGCACAAACGATTTTGAGCTCAGTCGAATCTGGAAATTGAGGGTTGTGCAGATCCCTCCTAGATGTAGCTGCAAAATACCAATTGTATCTGGTCTGCTTTTCCTTTTAT
Organism: Ascarosepion bandense; assembly: GCA_037127315.1. NCBI lineage: Eukaryota > Metazoa > Mollusca > Cephalopoda > Sepiida > Sepiidae > Ascarosepion > Ascarosepion bandense. Next base: position 1,080,079 of record JBBBDQ010000930.1, read on the forward strand.
GAAAAGGCATTGCAGGATAGATCAAGTACTTTCTGGAGCGCTATATAGTGAAACCGTAGGGAGATAGCTAATGTCTATCTGATTTAGCCTTGTGTCATACTTAACCAAACTCCCTACAGTTTACAAGTTTGATTCAGCATTATCAGAAGGTTTGAATCAGGTTGAATCAGGAGTATCTTTTGATGAAGGACAAGTAGAATGAATCAGCACATGAGAAAGAAGGAGAATGAAGAAAATTGTACGGGTTACTTGAAGCTTCTCCCGTTACAATTTGGCTTTTCGTCTCTGCTGCTTCCATCCCTGACTGTCTGAGGCTGACCAAAATCATTTCTAGTAATTTAAATTTTTTGCACGAGTTCGCTAAGTCCATTTGGTCTTGCAATTGCTTCTATTGGTCAGAAAATCACTCAACATCTACTTGTGAAACCCGGTTTCGATTTTTTATTTAAGCACATGGTTAATCCTTTTTCTATTTGGGAAAACCAGGATTTCACACGTCATTGTAAATTTTTGTAAAAGCTAAGAAAAAGGTTGATTTTAATTCATAATTTCCTATCCGCCACAAGAGAATCCACAGTTTTTTCAGAGTTTTTATGAATGTATATTACAACTATGGTCTTACGTAAGCTTGTGTGTTAATGGAGATTCATTTAAGGAGAATAATTGAGTACAAGTTTCATGATGGTTGGCGAAAACTCTGCATCTGTTCTCTACTTTTGAAACTGACAGATAGATAGATAGATAGATAGATAGATAGATAGATAGATAGATAGAATAAGCTTGTTCTATATCTATCTATCTATCTATCTATCTATCTATCTATCTATCTATCTATCTATCTATCATTAGTTTTTAGCAAACTGAAAGAGAAATGAAACCCGGACACCAAAGAAAAAGCAAATATTAAAAAAATCATTAAAGTAGCTATCACTAATTAAAAAGATACAAAATGTTTGGGAAGGCAACTGACAATCAGAAAACGTCTGAGAAAAATTCCCTTGAGAACTTTGGTATTTGATTTTCCTCCTTCACTCTATGTTGTGTTCTAGTGTCTGCTGCTGATTATTGATGGCCATGTTTCGACATTAAATCCGTTTTCTGCTACCTCCACTTTCGGTGATATTGTAACAATTGACAAAAGAAAGAAAGAGCGGGCTAACAAAATTTGGCTGCTGTATCGAAACAGGGAAAAGGAAAGATGCTTAACAATTAGAATTAAATTACAAAGGTAACAATTAAAGGAGAAAAGGTTTTCTTCAAAGTCTTAGAGAGAGTTCGAAAATGGTTAATTGGGAGACATTTTCAGAAAACAAATATTCGTGTATGTACGTATGTGTGTGTGCGTGGATCTCTCTCTCTCTCTATCTCTCTCTCTACACATACACACACATACACACACACAAACATATATATATATATATATATATATATATATATATATATATATATTTGTTTTGGATATCTGTGTTTTTTAGTTTGGTCAAGAGGTCGCCAGGGTTTTTGTTTATGATGGACTGAAAGTGCCATGAAGTGGTGTTAAGATTTTGCTTAATTTGCCGCCTATAGAGCAGCGCCCCACATAAATTAGCCAGCAAATTAAGCAAAATCTTAACACTACTTCTCGGTACAATTAGTTCATCACATATAAAAAAATCTGGTTACCTCTTAAAAACAAACTAGAAAACATAGACAGCCAATACAAACATTTTGTCAAGTTTAGATATAAAAGCTCTTTACACTAATGTTCTTATAGAGCAGTGACTCACATAAAATAGTCCCATATGCTGTGTTGGGGAGCACACATTTTACGCATAATAATGGACTCTCCTAATGTGTACATATAATCCTATCTATACAGAGAACGGTAGTCGTTGCCAAAGAGTCTTTTCTCTTCGACTACATCTCTCATTGTCAGCGCTCTGCCTTCGGGTGGAGGGCGCTCTCTGCTTCCGAGCAGAGAGCACTAACCCAATCGTAGTTCCGCCGAAGGGTAGAAGCACGACTGGGGAAAAATAGACAGGTATTTTTTGGCCGGGCCATATAACCCTGAAATCCCACTCATGTGTCACATGTTGCCCTTAGTCGGAGGGACAACTAAATATAGTGGCTGTCCAAGAGAGTTAGTAAGGAGTCAGTTGGCACGTAGGTTGGTGCATATTAAGTTGGAGTTGTTTTTTTTTATATAGATTCATTACCCGGACATACTTCCTTACTACAAGATTGTATATATTGATTTCTACTAACAGTATTTCTAGTATTCCTGAACTGAGTAACCAGTGTTCCAGTTTGGATATTTTTTCAATATAACTTACATTTTCTATCTCTATATCTGCTTTTTGTTATTTACTATTTTGTGTGGTTCCTCAACAAAAATCCACAACGTTCTGTTTGATGTTTGAGGTTTTTGATATATCGTCTTTTTGTTTATCTACAATGTGTTTTGGGAAGTCATTATTAATAAGAGTCTGCTTTATAATTTTTAGTTCGGAGTAAAAATCTTTTTAATATTATTTTTAATCTGAACAAAAAAAAAATACTAAGCAGACTCTCATTAATAATGACATCACAAACCACATTGTAGATGAGCAAATAAGACGATATTTCAAAAACCTCGACACACATAAAAAAGAATATGGTACTAACATAAAATACCCTAAATATATCAAACACTTTTATTGTAACCGGATGCACGATAACTTCAAACAGGATGAAAAAAGTCATAAAAAATTCACTCGTACTAATATATCTCCTGCGTATCGCAATAAAAAATGAAAATTAACAATAGACTATAAAAAATACAATGCTACTAATTTCATTATCCGTAACAACTCCCAAACAACTGATGCATTACTAAAAATCAACATTATATATCAATTCAAATGTCCTATCGGGAGAACGTATTTCCAAAAAAAAAAAAAATGAATACAAAAAACAAATATATATGTTGAATTTATAACAACTATATTAGCAAGATGTCTTCCATTAAACATGCCTGACCATTCTAGACACCTACAACAACATTCCTGTCTACATTCACAATATAAAAAATAATGATCGATAGTACAATTATCCTACACTAAGAAAAAAACTGCAAATCTTCGAAGCAATATTCATTAAAAACTTAATACATCAATTAATATAATCAGCTATGAATACTGTAGTAATATCCTTAAATGTTTAAAAAACAGTTTTTTTATGAATTATCATGTGCATGACAATGACATTACAGCATAAAAAGTCTATTGTGGATGATCTTTACCTTCTAATGAAAATTAAAGAATTTGTTAATCGCTACATTCAAAGAAATAAGAAAATTTACTGCAATTTTAGCAACATATTTTTGCAGTTATTTTTGTTACCACAAATTACACTCCTGAAGATAATTTTGGAAGAAGATTGAAAGTACTTGGGGATGTCGATAAGTGGATAATAAAATCAACTGTCAAAGTTACATTTCTAAAATCTTTCAGTTTTAATACGCGAAATGTTTTCTGTGAGTATGAAAGGAATTTATTATAAATAAACAGACACAATTTTTACAATTTATTTAATCTTTCGGGCACTTATATATACATATTATTACTATTATGAATATGGACTTTCCAGTAACTCAGTTAGAATTGTTTAGAGTGGTGAAGGATTGTGTAGCATGATCCAAACATTTTGGAACTGCTGATAACAAACAGTCGGTGCAGAATTTCGCCACAGATCGCATGCACAGCAGACTTCAGTTATTTAACCCAAGACTAAACTATCGCCCGGTTCACACTTCACCCACGTCTATTGAACAGGTGAAGAGACTCATCCCTTTTTTCCTGTTTAGGATGCGGTTTCCGGTTTTCTCTTTTCCAATCTTTTCACTCCTATGTAGCCCCCTGCACATCAGTGGCGTTACCGCCTTGCTCGGGATGATATGATTAAAAAAAGAATAAAAAAAATAACTGAAGCGAATGGACGAATTATTACTTTTTCCAAGGGTACCAGTGCGCAAGTGAATGCAGAGTGTTCGACTGAAATTGGAAATCGGCTCACCGATTTCCCTTTCCAAGCCGACATCTGCCGCACCACAACGCACATCCGTCCATAAACACTTACAGCACCTGGTATTCCCATCTAAGTACTGACCAGGCTCAACGTTGCTTAAGTTCGGTAATCGAGAGGGAACCCGTGTATTCAACGTGATATGACCGTAATTTTTTTATATATGTATATATATATATATATATATATATATATATATATATGTGTGTGTGTGTGTGTGTGTGTGTGTGTGTGTGTGTATGTATGTGTGTGTTTGGATGCCACACACACACACACACACACACACACACACACACACACACACACACACACACATATATATAAATTACGGTCATATCACGTTGAATATGATTACGGTCATATCACGTACATATGTGTGTGTGTGTGTGTTTGAATGCCACACACACACGCGCACACACACACACACACACACACACACACACACACACACACACACACACATGTACGTGCCGGAAAGACAAATACATTTGTTGGCGTATTATGATGAGCGTGCCCTGAGTGTTTTTCTCTATGCTCCTGGTGAAATTCCCGAGTGGCTTTGGAGGTGTTCTTTTATAGGCCGGAAATATATTCCAATGAAAATCCAAGGTTTAACATACTTTTGTTCGTCCTCCCATTGGTTAGAAACTTTAGCCCTTTCTGATTACGGCTACGTCCACATAACTAGCCTGCCTTTACGTGTTTATTAAAGACATGATGAAATTTGAATGCGAAAACGTATTTTATTTATTTTTCTATTTGGATATCTTAAATATATATATATATCTTAAAAATATATTCATATATGTGTGTGCCTGTGTGAGTGTGTGATAAGAAACAAAAAATGAAACTTTTAAAAATCTAACATGTCTCGCTTTTGTTAAAGCTTTATTTGAAAATGAAATATTGTGTAGAAAAAGAAAATTCTGTTATTTTTAATTTTTGTGTTGTTTGGTTTTCACTGGAAAGGCAAAGCTCACGTGTATCTATCTTATTTAGTACCGCCCCTGTGCATAAATTATGTGTAGGCACATCAAAACTTTAGTGTGTGTATGCGGTATTTTGGTGATGAGATATATTTGTTTGTTTGTGTGTGTGTATGTGTGTCCGTGTGTGCGTGAGTGTGTGCGTCTGTTTGTTTATTAAATATTTTTAGAAAAATTCTGATGCTTTTATCTCTCAGTTGTTTGTTTCTTTATAAAATATAGAATTAAATTAAAATACCAGAAATTTCTGAAAAAAAAACTAATATTCAAAAACGTACACATGATGTGTCTTAGAAGTTTCATCAGTCTCTTTCTGATGCTAAGAACCAATGTGCTTTTTACTTCCATTTCGTCTAAGACTTTGTCATGTTATTCTCAGCATTCTTTTGTAGGAGCATTTTCCTTGTGTCTATTCTTCGTTTGTGACTATTTTGGTAGCATTAACAGATACATTTTTAATCATTTCACCCTAAGCAAAGCGGGGTCGACACTAGTGTGCAGGGGGGTTACAGTGAGAGAAAAGACTGGGTACATGAGTATTGATGAAAGGGTAAAAGATGAACGGGGTTCTGCAAGAAAGCAGTTGGCATCCGACATTGCATTTAAATTTTTGGACAATTTAACTATCAGGGAATCGAGTAAATGGAAGTGAGTTCCATAGGTGAAGAATGAGAGAAAATAAATTGTTAGAGAAAAGTGGTGGTTGAATTTAACTATTTCCATTATAAAACGGTTGAACCTAGATTCCAATCTAGTCTCAGTCAGTTAAGTGTGATACGTAATATACGCTTGGGAGATCATGACTCGAAAGAGACATGACTGACTAGGCAGAAGATTATCACGCAGTAAGTTGCCATTGCTTTCTGTGGTAGTTTAGTTGCCATCCAAGGTTATAGAACCAAATCTGTCTTATTATTTAACATAACTGGAGGGAAGATACGGATTGATACCTATCCCAAGAGTATTTGTGCGTAAGTGAATGCAAGGAGTTCAACTGAAATTCGAACTAGGTACACCGATCTCTCGTTAAGAGTCGATATCCGCTGCACCAAAACGCAAAACCGCCAATCAAGTAGCACGCTTAAATTCATGTGGTCCGGGCAAATCCTTGTAGATAATTCAGAGAGACTGATATGACATAACATTTCAGTTCGCCTACTTACAAAATCAATTAGGCTATATTAGTAACATATGTTATTTATACAGTTAGAGAACGAATGCTGTTAAGCATTTGTAATATATTTTCTTCCAGTTTGAATTATTTCTCTCTCAGCTTAGATGCGAAAAAAAGGACAGCCTTTCATCAGACGTCAAATGTATATACAGATTGAATCTTTAGAACACTTACGTTTATCCGAATTAAACCAATTCCAGTACTTAATCACAAAAAATTGTTTTGGCGATTTAGAAGTCAATACACATCATTTGATAAAAACTCAGATCAAATCAGTTCCGTTAAATCACGTTAATTTCCTCTTTGTTACCATGCAAAAAATCCATTTCAATTATCGCAGGTTTGTCATGCCAGATACACCTGACATACAAGAAATCATGCTGTTCAAAAACTGTTCTAGTTGATTGAGATATTACTTCAAAAATAAACTTTAGATTTTGTATATCTACGTTCATCCTGTTTCTGATATTAATGACAGGAAAACTGAAGTCATCCTGGAACAGTCCAACAATTGATGCATCTTTTTATCAAAGATAAATTGAACAAAACCTTGAACTATTTTCCTTAAAATGATAAAACCATTAAAGTTATTCCGCAATGAAAGAGGACTTTCACGCTGTACGTTCCCATTACTTTCTGTAGTAGACTGTTTGCCAACCAAGGCTATAGAACAGAATCTCTCATTCTATTAAAACCATAACCGGAAAGAGAATAGATGGATTAATTCCTTTTCCTAAGATATTTGCGCGTAAGTAAATGCAACGAAATCAACTGGAATTCGAACTCAGCTCTCCAATTTCTTGTTTTCGAGCTGAAAATGACACCAACCGAAAACTCTCATGTTTCAATTCATTCCTTTGTAAAAGTATTATAAATGAGGACAGAAATATTAATCTTAAAGGCTGCAAAAGTTAACATTTTTATGTCAAGTGTTCTTCAGGAAGGAGGCGATAATGGCACTTCACACTTTCCTGTCTCTTGTAGCCCTTAATATATTTTGTCTTGTTTTTTTTTACCGCCATGTATTTATCAGGTTCTCCAAGCATTTTATCGTTATTATATGTTCCAGGATCATCAAATCTCTCTTCCTGATGTTGTGTATAATTTGCCTTTTCGTTCATAATCTCTCTAAAACCTCGTAGTTGCTCACATGTTCGGTCCATGGTAAATTCAGCATACAACTGTAGAACCACATTTCTGTTGCCTCAAGTCTTTTCTGTAACACTCACGAGCTTGTCAAGTTTTCACTGCCGTATATGTGGACAAATATCACGTAAGAGTACAGTACTCTTTGTGTTTTGCTTCCAAAGACATTTTCCTGCCTCTCAATCTGTTTTGTTTTTCGAATGCGTCTTTGGATATCCAAATACGCCTTCACATCTAACTGGCGTAATTTCAGTCCGACCTGTAATTTGCATTTTGCTGATGACCATGCATTTATTTTTTTTCTCATTTTTCTTTGTCACATTCTGTAAGAGGTTCTGTAATTTCCCTTCCATTTCCGATATCAGCACTGTATCATCAGCATATCTTATACTGTTAAGATTGTTACCGCCAATAATCTTTGTAAAATTTTCTATCAGCATGGCCGACACTAACTTGCAGAGGTCAACGATTTCCACTCTCAAGAAATGAAACTGAATCATTGACTAAGTCTACTTCTTGAATATTTGGTTCAAAATTCTGTAGATAGTTTTTCTCGACGGTGTTTTATATATTTATAAATCTTCCATTCATCTACACATTGAATATCTGTTATTTTTCTAGAGATTTTTGACCAAATATTTAAAAAAAATCATTACTCTTAAACGTCTATTTTAATTCGATTTTTTAAAAAAATGATAGTTGTTATCTAGAAGGATATTTTTATTCGCGAAAATGTTAAATCAATAAATAAGTGAGATGCTAGGAAAAATATCGGTTCATTATGTCGTGCTAAACAATATTTCTCGTCATAATAAGCCAAATTTTGGCACTACAACTAGTCTGATGTTTCAGTTTTAGATTTAGCATTTTTAAAAAGAAATCAAAAGAAGCATCTGCTATGTTATCGACCCTAAATTGGCATCTAGGCTTCAATCAATTTCTCCCGCCTTAACATATTTTACTGAGCCTCTTCTGTTAATATTTTCACGATAAATGTTCTGATGAACCTTTCTTATCGGTACCTCGACTTCACTAATTTAAAAGCAGTACTGGATTGGCAGTTAAGTCTCACAATTACATTGTGGAAACTTCTACCTATAAGTAGAAGTTCTATGCTAATAGCTTATCTTCTACACTTAACGCTTTGGAATTCTCTTCTGGTTTATTGCTTTTGTTTTAAGTACGATCTTCAAAGAATTTAATGCTATGCCAATTGTCTCCGTGAAACCAGTTTTTTATCCTCTGTCGTTTCTTTCACTTCCAGCAAACCCATCCATTTTATTGGATGTTTATCGCTTTGTTTGGAATTATTAAAATACTAGGGATGCATTTGGACTACGCAACTATGATCAATCTGATCTCAACAACTTTAGTAGAATGGTGAAGATAATGATAAACATGGCTGCCTTATAGCAGTAAATTATTTTATCCATCTACTCTAGGATCTCCGGACTCTCCTGTAATACTTACGTATTATAAGTATAAAATCCAAGTTAATTTGAAATCTTCGATTGGCTTTATGCTGATTATTTCATTTTCATGTTCTCTAGTGATTCCATATGAAATTCTTCCCAAACTTGATTTATCGTTACTTTGCATAAAATTATATTTTCTTTGCAAAACCATGTTGACAATTTTGGTTGAGAAATATCCCGAGACAGGACATAGAAAATCATAACTGACAGAGAAACAATTCCTTAATTTCAAGACTTGATTCGACGCTGTGGAAAATTTACCTTAACATAGATTCAAACTAAACCAATCTACGTTTCTTTTCCTATACACGATTCGATTTTTACTTGTAATATTTTGTTACTTTGCTTTCCTAAATTAGAGCTGTACAAAAATTTTGGATAAATAAGAAAAAAAAATCAGTATTTGATAAACGTCATATACTTTTTATAAGAAAAATGTTATTGAATCTCTCAAACAAATCTAATCAGTACGTTCCCACTGATACGGCGACAATCCCACCAGGCTTTTCTCTCTTTTAAAAACTCAAACATTTCTGCAATATAACACAGCCACGTAAAGAAGAGCGCATATTATGCCGCTGGAGACATTGTATACAAAATATGAAAATAAAGTGTATCAGTAATGTATCCGACTCACATATTTTCTAAATGGTTGCAATCATAGCGATGTACCGTGGGTTATTTTTTCATCTATTTCAGATGAAATATATTTAATGAATATATCTCTGAGCTAGAGAAAATAATAAAAAATGTGGCAATTTTTTAAAACTCTTTTTTAAACTGCGAGAAAACATAGCCTTCCGGGAATCTTTAAATGAATCACTCATTTATTTACGATAGTAAATTTTCGTCTGAAAAATTACAAATATTAGCAATTTTTAGAAAGAAAGCAACTTAAAAGTATGGGTTTCCTATACTCGGCTAAAATAAATAGATTCGTACGACTAATCCTGAACGTTCAATTAAATTTTCAGTTCTTTCTTCAAATTCTGCATAATTTACCAAGATTACTTTCTTTCTTAGCATATAGTTAATTTGAATGTTGCATATTTAGTTAGTTGGTGGTTGTTTTTGTTTTGTGGCATGTCAAACTTTATGGGTTATTTAATGCCAAAATCTATTCATTGTATAAGCAATTTTATTTTTTCGGAGAGTGTTAAAATATTATGTGATATCTGTTCTTCTATATGGCAGTGAATGTTAGACGATCTTATCAGAATAGGGAGTGGCTCAAAGCAACAGAAATGTGGTTCCACAGAAATATGCTGGTGATACCATGGACCAAGCAACGACAATGTGTTGGAGAGGATACAAACAAGAAGAAAGATTATACTTAGCATTAGAAAGAGACAGCTGTGGTTCCACAGAAATATGCTGGTGATACCATGGACCAAGCAACGACAATGTGTTGGAGAGGATACAAACAAGAAGAAAGATTATACTTAGCATTAGAAAGAGACAGCTGTGGTTCCACAGAAATATGCTGGTGATACCATGGACCAAGCAACGACAATGTGTTGGAGAGGATACAAACAAGAAGAAAGATTATACTTAGCATTAGAAAGAGACAGCTGTGGTTCCACAGAAATATGCTGGTGATACCATGGACCAAGCAACGACAATGTGTTGGAGAGGATACAAACAAGAAGAAAGATTATACTTAGCATTAAAGAGACAACTGAGTTTCTTGGGATACTTAATGAGGAAGTAGGGTTTAGAGAATATAATACTCACAGGGCGGATGGAGCAAACGGAAGACAAGAGAGAGCCGCGTTAGTAATATTTGATGGACGTGAGGAAATGCATGAGTGGAAGGCGTAAGTGGAATTCCATGATAACCTACATTTTGAAAAGACACGGAACATGAAGAAGAAGAGAGAGTTTTAGAAATACAAGCTTTAGTGTATACCTGACAGAGAAGAGATGGATTTATACTTTTCTTAAGCGTATTTGCCCGGAAATGATTATAACGAACCCAAATGGAAGTTGAACTTGCCTTTGCGATTAAACATTACGAGCCATTATCCATTACGCCACTCACAGATACAAACTTAAAGAACCTGATATCCCTAAGCAGATACCCATCAAAGTACTGACGAGGCTCATTGTTGCTTAATTTAAATGGTTGTACGGGAATCAGTTCTTCAGTGTAATATGTTCATAAACCTATTTTGTTATGTAAACCTCCCTTATACATTTTTTTAGTGAATAAGTCAGTCAGTCAGTTAAGTGCATGCGGGATACTCGTTTTGGGTTATCATGTCTCGAAAGAAACATATCTAACTGACTGGGCAGAAGATTATCCTGCAGTGAGTTGCCATTGCTTTCTGCGGTAGACTGGTTGCCAGCCAAGGCTATAGATCCAATCTGTCCTATTATTTAACCCATAACTGGGGGAAGAGAAGGATTAATACATTTTCCAAGGGTTTTTGTGATTAAGTGAACGAAAGGTATTCAACTGAAATTCGAACTCGGCTCCCTGATTTGTCGTTCCGAGCCGATATTCACTGCACCACAACGCACATCCCATGAATAAGACGAACCCAATAATATTTGTTATTTTTATCCAGTTTTCTTGCGTTTTTACAATGTTTTTTTTTTTTTTTTTTTTTTTTTGAGAACGAATAGTCCGTAGAAACTGACCGGAGTGAATACTAAATTAGTCATTTTCAATTCGTGGTAATATTTCTTGATATATTTTTTCTGTGATACGTAGCACTAGAATTAATTTAATTCATGGCGGAGTTTTTCTTTTAGTGATCACAACAGAGGAAAGACGCCCCGACAAAAATCAGACTTTTCTCTAATTTTTTGAAAAGAGTTACAGAATACGAAAACAACGGCCAGAATGGTCAGTGATTGATCAATTACATCGTAGCAGTGTTATTCTGACAATGGTTGATTGCTTTGGTTTATAAGGCCAAAACAGCGTGAATTCAAAATAGAGTCGCAAATATTTTGAATCGCCGGTACGCCTTCCACACCGAGGTCTGAAAGACACGCTAAGATCACACGCGGAAAAACGCCAAGCCAACGAGTGACATGATTTTTCGTGAAGTCATTCCTTCTGCTGCCTGTTAGATTTCAAGCTGCCATGTCTGTCTTTCATTTTTAACAAAACCAAGCAAGAAAAATAAATTTTCTTTTCGATGATACCTTCTATGTAATAGCGTCGGTATTCAGAGATGACACAGATTGTATTAACCTCTACACTTGTGACTGCAGTGTTCACTGTTTAAGATTGGGTTTTCGATTAATTTAAAGTCTTATAATTCTCTTTTAGTCTCAGCATCAAACATGCGTCTTAGTGTCATTATCAGCTTACGTTAGTGAATTGATTAAAAAGATGTGATGTTAAATACAGTACTGTGAGTTTTTATTAGAAGTGCTTCAATTATCAAATTTTTTTTTCACGGTCCAATCTTCTAAATATGCCACTTTTATCTACAAGGATAGTTTTTTGGGGTGCATGGAATTATTAGAATATAGTAAGCTCTTTTTTCTCGAACTAATGCTATTTAACTAGACATACGTTTTTGTAGTTAGATTCTAAGTATACTAGTGTACTTAATTGTGGCTCGAGATGAGAAATAAAAATTCTACTCATGTTCGTTACATTCAATTACGAGCAACTAACCTTGTGAAAAGTAGAAATTCATCTCGACCTCACGGCTATGGTTTAAATAACAGGCATGATCTTTGAAAAATCGCTTTTATTATTCAGAGATGGTTACTGTAATATTCAATCGTCAAAAGTAAAAAAAAACAAATTTATTTTTACAATCTAAAATTTATATTACGGATTTAAATTATCCAAAAACGGGTTAATAATTTGCAATTATATAGCGTGATGGTAAAATATTTTGAACCGCAGAACTTTATTATCCTTGTAAATGTGATAATCACTTGGCATTCAACTGTGAATGTGTGAGTGTTGTAATGGTTATGACTCAGGATGATAAATTGGATAGCCATTTTCTATTTCCAGTGGATTCTTTGCATTCGCTTACACACACTAACCGTTAGGAAAGGCAAAATTCATATTTTTCCCAAGATTATGGTTAAATAGTTCGAATTGTAATTGGAAGCATCATTGCTATTTGTCATGGCGGCATCACCAACAGACGGAATGAACTCTTACAACTATTACTTATACCTCCCCTCACAAGAGGTGAGATGGGGTATTCTGAGGAGAGCGCCATCAGAGCGGCCCGAAATCAGCTGAGAGTGGGTCTACGAACACTGTTACCTTAACGACCATCACGAGTCCCAGTTCTAATTCCGAGAATCGAATCATAGTATTCCACACTAACTTGTATTATCTTTCCTATTAACCAAGTTCCAAGTATTTGTTTCTTTCCGTTCTTAATATATATTCGTATTTTCTTATTTGTTTTTTTTTTACTTTATTCTTACTGGACCTTTAACCGGGGTCCACGACACTATTATAAAAATATAAATGCAATATTTACTCTCATAAAAAGAAAAGAATAATTCATTCAATCGAAAATATGTATCGTATTCAAGAAACCGACAAGTGGTTGAGAAACAACAAAAAAAAAAACCCAAAAAAACCAAAGAAAACAAAAAAAATAACCTAGTCAATGAATAGTATTATAATAATGTTGTTCTTGTATTAAATTAAATCTCACTGAAAGTCATTTTTTTCAGCCCAGAAAATACATATGATGTCAAATGCTAATCACTGTCTGGCCTTCTTGACTTTAAAGAATGATTTTCAGTAACCCAGTATATCGAGCCAATTGTATCCATGTTGCACATGTCCCATAGTATAATGAACAAATACAGTGTTAAAAGTAATATTATTAACTTTTATCAACTTCAAAAATAGCTTATTCAACAAAAAATACTTCGCTTAAAAATTGAATACTGAAATTATTGGTGCAACATACTTTATTAAACATTAATTCAATATTTAAATAAAATATTAATTGGCTGTGAATGCTAGCAATAGAGTTGTCAATAAATATACGTGAGATTCAAAGAAAGTGAAAGAAAGTGACGGTCTAATGATATGTTTGTTTGCCTTTGCAGCGGAACGGAGATTCCGGAACAAATGGAATAAATTGATCTCAGAAGAAAGAACGAAAACAAATATGATATTGCAAGAGGCTAATGGGAGAAATCATGTTATCCTATTAAAGTGACTATAGAAGAGCCGGTAGATTTTGTGCCCAAAAGCCATCGCTAGACACCAATTAAATTTTCAGTGCTTTCAATCAGAATTATCTCTCTTGAACATGACTGTCTCTTCTCGCCCAACTTTGATTTACTCTCTCTGCGTGGACGCTTACAAATCAAGATTTTCCTCCATTTTTTATTCTATCTTTTCTTAATAATAATAATAATAATAAAAAGAAGAAGAAGAAAAAAGAGATAAGTGAGAAAACAGAGAGGAAAATTAAGAGATAAAGATGAAGAAAAAACTGAAACCTTAATGAAAAAAATCATGAATAATGTAGTAGAAATAAGCAGCAACGTATAACAGAACATAAGTTAATAAGATTACCCAGAAGAGTAAATAATTATATAACAAGAAAAACTAGAACAACAACAGTAAGGATGAAGAACATAACGAAAAATAGGAATAACAAACTCTATAGTTAATGTAATAAAATGGGAAAACAATGAAAACAAAAAGAAATAGAAGACGTGAAAAAGAAGCGAAAGAAAAATTACAGAGAAGTGAACGAAGAAAAAAAAGAAAAAGAAAAAGAATAAGGAACTAAATAAGAAATAGAAAGACAAATCACAGAACAAAAGAAGCAATGAATAAAACTAGAAAAAAGAAGTGTAAGAAGAATAAAGAAATCTTGAAAGTTTCCTAAAGACGTAAAAAAAGAAGGAAAAATTAAATGTGAAAGAGGAAAAGGAGTAAAAAGAAGTGAAAGATGAAAACGAGAAGCAGAAAATAGAAGTAAAAGAAAAACAAACTTGAAGCACTGAATGAAGCTAAAAGAAGGGATTTAAGGAGAAAAAAAATTGAAAGATTTATGAAGGCATAAAAACAGAAGAAAAAATGGAAAAGAAAGCGTGGCGGAAGAATGTGAAAGATGCCTGAAAAAAGAAACAATGAAAAGGAAGAAAAAGGAAAATGAACCGAGGAAGTGAATAAACAAGCAGAAAGATGAAGCGAAAGGAGAATGAAGTAGGAGTTGAAATAAGACGTAACTTGGAAGATAAAGAAAAATAAAAAAAAACATTAAAGTAAAAGATGAAAAAGTAATGAAATAAATAAAGAAGAATAATGAATTAAAAATAGAAACTGGAAAGAAAAATTGAAAGAAAGAGAAAACAGAAATAAGAGGAGAAATTTGGAAACTATAGTGAATGATGAAAATACGATAAAAGAAGTGAAAGAGGGAAAAAGAAGTGAAAGAAAATAACAACAAACAAAAGACAAAAAGAGAAAACAGAAATAAAATGGAAAATTTGGAAACGATAGTGAAGAAGAAAAAGCAATAAAAGAAGTGAAAGAAAGAGAAAGAAATGAAAGAGGATAAACAACAAATGAAAGAAAAAAGGCGAAAACAGAAATAAAAGGGAAAATTTGGAAACTATAGTGAAGAAGAAAAAGCAATAAAAGAAGTGAATGAATGAGAAAGAAATGAAGGAGGAAAAACAACAAATGAAAGAAAAAAGGGGAAAACAAAACGGAAAATTTGAAAACTTTAGTGAAGAAGAAAAAGCAATAAAAGAAGTGAAAGAAAGAGAAATTATTGAAAGAGAAAAAAACAACAAATGAAAGAAAAAAAGGAGAAAACAGAAATAAAAGTGAAAATTTGAAAACTATAGTGAGGAGGAAAAAGCGATAAAAAAAGTGAAAGAGGGAGAAAGAAATGAAAGAGAAAAACACAACAAATGAAAGAAAAAAGAATAAAGCAGAAATAAAAGGAGAAATTTGGAAAATATAGTGAAAGAGGAAAAAGCGATAAAAGAAACGAAAGAAGCAGAAAAAAATGAAAGTGAAACAAAAAAAAAAGAAAGAAAAAAGAAATAAAACAAGGACAATGAAATACAAGTAGAAATGGTGAAAGAAGTAGACAGGAAAAAATGAAAAAAAAATGACGGTGCTTCAAGAAACAAAAAGTGAGCAAATAAAATGTAAGAAAAAAAAAGGAGAAAAGTAAGAAATGAATTCTGTAAGGTAAACAAACATTCAATGATGACATATAAATGAAAAACAAAACGGACAAAGATAAAGTGATCAATAAAATCCCCCGATTTTCGTAGCCAAAATAAACGAATAGTTATAAAATAATGCAAAATAAAAGAAAAATCGTGATACAGAAAGTTTGAAAAGAGCAAAAACTGTGGGTGGTCAAGGACATGCTTTTATTTTGATTGATAAACTCTTTCAGAGTGGCCCCTTGACATTCACTTCTTTTCGTGTTTGGTCCTTCATACAAATCGCCGAATTATTAAGCTCGTCAAAGATTTCATCAGGAATAGCCTTCAGCTATCTCGAAGGGAGTTTTTTTCTCCATCGTGCCCTTGTCAATTCATTCAGTTTACCCAAGTAGAAGCAGAGGAATATTTTATCAGGAAAAGCTATCATAATTAGAAAACACAGCTATCTAAAGTTGCATCTCAAGAGCTAATAACGAAAGCGTTGTGTTTTCGTGTCCACTGCTACAGCGTTTTTTGCTCCTGGAATGTTTCGAATCAGCTTCCTGAGAATTATTGATTTCAACGCTTCGGCTGATAATCTCGTCAGGCTTCTTCAAATTAATTCTATATTCGATAACCGTAGACAGATTAAAAAAAAAACAAGCAAGAAGAATGATATAATTATTATCTGTGAGAAAATGAGTGTGTGGCTATCAGCAAATGGGACTGTCCAAAATATGAATTGCGTATTGTAAACGTCAAAAGAACAGACATTTAACTAATTTGGAAATTTAGTAACGAACAATAAAATATGTGGCAAAAATCCGATGGCAGTGAAGCAATTTTTGTCAGAAAAGAAAAAAATAGGAAAATCTTGTTAGTAAAGAAATGTGTTGAACTGATATGTAATATCTTATTATTTTTACGTTAGTGAATGCTGGACACTTTCTTCTCATTTAAAGAAGAGGCTTGACGGAACAGAGTTGGGATTATACAGACGAAACTAAAAATATCATTGAGAAAACATCCACGCAACGATGAACGCAAGAAAAATAGGAACGGAAATGAAACCTATTCTTAAAGCAGGAATTAAATATTTAAATTAGTGAAGAAATTTAACGAGAAAAGAAGGATTAGAGAAGTTAACTCTCTCAAGAGATGCTGAAAGCATATAAATCAGAGGGAGACAAATAGTAATCAACTTGACGAGTTTGACTGAATGGATAGAAGAACAGTCAGTCAGTTAAGTGCCATACAATATAAATGCTTCGGCGATCATGTCTCGAAAGAGACATGACTGACTGGGCAGACGATTATCCCGCAGTAGTTTGCCATTGTTTTCTGCGGTAGACTGGTTGCCGACCAAGGCTATAGAACACAATCTATTCTGTTATTTAACCCATAACTGTAGGAAAGAGACGGATTAATACATTTCCCAATGTTATTCGCGCGTAAGTGAATGCAAGGAATTCAACCGGATTTCGAACACGGCTCTCCGATTTCTCGTTCCAAGCTTATATTCACCACACCACAATGAACAAGGAACTTAAATAATAAATAAAGTGCAAAATTCACTTTGAGTAACTTTAATCTGGATTGATTACTTTGTTTTTACGATTTATAACAGTTATGCATATTATTTAAAGCCATAAAATATTTTTTTAAATATTTGGAAATATTCACAATTTAATGACAAATATCCAACTAATTAACCCATATCTAGGGGAAAAGATGTAGATCAATATCATTCCTAAGAGTATTCGCGCGTAAGTGAATATACCACACTGAATGGAACTGGAATTCCTCTCTCCGATTTCTAATTCTTTTAATAACTTTAAGCAACATCGAACTTAGTCATTAATTACCCCACCTACACTACCGGCCATAATGATTAGGCCACTCCAGTTTTTTTAAAAGAAATGATGTTTCATACAATTTTTAGTATTTATTGTCAAGTGGATAATTGTAAATGAAAATAGAATTGTTCTTTGTTAACGCTGCCTAATAATATGTGTATCAAATGAACTGTTCTGCTGTCCAGTTTTTGTGCTCACTTCCCCATGCTAGTCTCTTCTTATTATTAATATTAATATTATTCCTGGCTGCCTTGTAAAATTTTTCAAAGTAATAATAACAAAAGAACCATTCTATTTTAATTTAGAATTATCCACTTCACAATAAATACTAAACATATTATGAAATACATAATCATTTCAAAAACTGGACTGGTATAATAATTGTTGCCAGTAGGGTAGGTAATGAACAAGTTCGATGTTGCTTAACTTTATTAACATTCCCGATTGTATGAGAGCCAGTGTTTAATCGTGACGTATTGTAAGATCGAAAGACAGGAAGGTGACTCAGTTACTGGTTGATATTTAAAGAGATATGTAATGCAAGGACTCATCGAAAATATAATCTAAACTAGCAGTATAGCCCGGAGCTCAGACGTTTTCGGACGTTGGCACGAATGCCTAAAACGCAATCGTTGTTTCCAGTTAAATCGAAACCGTAGACTGAAAGAAAAATGAATAGTCAAATTTTGATTTTCTGGTATCAATATCAAATAAGTTTTTTGTCATAAACTGAATTTTGAAGGCTACATAAGTCCTCTGATTAAATGGCATCATGGCTGAGCCTAAGAACTACAATTATATCTACTTAGAGCCAAACCCGAACCAAAAACTAAAATAAAAGAGCTGAAAAAATACAGACATACAGGCAGATAAACAGAGACACACACAAACATCTTGCCTTATATATATATATATATTATCGATTTTCTGCACTATTGTAAGAACTGCAACCTTCAAGCTTCTGAATATCGTTTCTTATGTGTTTTTCTATGAGTGTATCAAATTTGATTAAAATTGGACCACTCCTTCTATAAGCCGATTTTTTCGATTATCGATTTTCGATATTTATCGGGGGTACTTCGACACAAAACTTAACTAAGAACACTTGCAGACGCTTATAGTACAACAGTGTACATTTTTCAGGAAAATCGTTTCGGAGTCTATAGATAACGGACACACACAGACACAGACATACAGAGACAAAGTTCCATTTATAAATAAGTTTAGATCTATTTTGTAAGAATTAAAATATATCATGTATCCTACTCATTATTCAGAACAGCTTCCTCAGATTCACTTTGGCCGATTCTTTCCTTTTTCATCTATTTCCGATTTAATCCTTCATACGTCCCACGTTTGAATATGAAAGATGATCCTGATTAATAGTCCTGGGAATGACGATGAACTTAATCCGTCAGCAAGAGATCTGATCAGAAGTATGGAGGTTTTGAAGTGTGTGTAACAGCTTCTTAATTATTGTTCCCAATTCCACCCTGACCCGCGTTGGTAGCGCTTGTTAGCGTTGCAGTCATGGACAAATATTTAACTTTAGTCGGGTGTAAAAAAATAGATAAGTACATTTTTTTATATTCAAAATACCAGCAATGCATATTCATAGTAAAAAAATATCTAGCAATGAATAATAAAACAAACCTGTAATATACGGGGTGCGATGGATGAATATCGTCTAAATAGCACAAGAATAATAATAACACTGAAATTTAAATTTAACAGATATATTTGCCAAAATTACACAAGAATATATCCAAATACGAAAGAAATCTTCACTAGAAACAAAAAAAGTAATAGACTGCTATGTGATGTCAGATCTTCAATATGGTAGTGAAAGTTTGAAAATATCAGCAAAGTTGAAGGAAAAACTTGAGGTAACTGAAATGTTGTTCTACAGAAGGATGCTGCGGATATCATGGATCGAGCATTTGAGCAATGATGAGGTTTTGGAAAGGATGGAAACGAAAAGGAAATTAATCAGAAAGAGACAGCTGAAGTTCCTGGGACATGCAATGAGGGAAAAGGGCTTGGAGAACCTGATACTCACAGGTCCGATAGAGAGGAAGAAAGACAGGGGAGAACAGCGTGTGAGGTACTTGACTGGCTGTAACGGGTGGATGGCAGAACAGCGCTTGCGTGGTGTAACAGGAGAAAGTGTGCTAAACGTCACCAGGTATAGGGAGACGTGGAAAGCCATGATCGTCTACGTCCTTAGTTTTAATTATAACTTGCAGACGACATCGAAAAAAATTTGCCGAATGGATTGATGAGGGGCAAGGAAATCTAGCTGGAAACAAAGAAAAGTGTACTAGAGTTATAAGTGAAATCTGTCTTTCAATATGGCAGTGAACAATGAACAATCTCATGAAAGATGAAGGAAAGACTTGAAGCAACCAAAATATGATTTTACAGAAGGATGCTGAGGAAGCCATAGACGGATCAAACAAGCAATAACGAGATTTTGAAGAGACTGAACACAAAAAAACAAAAACAAACAAACTGATACTTAACATCAGGAAAAAACAAGGAAATGTGGGAAGCCATGATATCCTACAACATGAAGGGACACGGATCACAAAAAGAAAAAGAAGGATATATACAGATGTTTCCAAGAAAATTTAAATTAAGAAATAAATGACACATTAGACGCTGATATGCAAACAAACAAGCATATTCCTGATTACAGGCTGATATTCAAAGAGAGATGGTGATATTATATTTTATAGCTTATAAATGACTAATTATTTTTGTATAGGACGGTAGTTATCTTTCGAGTTAGTGTAGTGTTCATAAACTGTGTCAGTTGTCCATTCACAGTCACTACCTAGATCTGAGTGTTACCTGTTCGTTCAGGTTTTTTCTAAAGTATTTTCTTTCTTGTCTCAAATAATACTACTAAGCATTTATTGAGATTTCATTCGCGCGATCGACTCAGTCGATTAAAAACTTAACTGGGTGTTTAAAGTTTATTGCTTTACTTGCCCGCGGTCGATTAACAATCTCGACATGAAACACGTCCCTTCAAATATAGAAAGAAATCTGATTCTTTTTACACCACAAAAGTATGTTATTGAAGATTCACAAGTTACTTAGAATAACCTACAATGACATGAACTCTTTGGTCTTATGTATGGCGCCTAATTTTCGTTGAAATGTGTGGTTAAACAAAAAACAGTGACATTCAGCAATCATCAAAGCAAGATCTGACAAATGGAATTTAGATTAACAGGCTCCTGTGTCGCTTTTATCGTCCCGGTCAGTGATAACATTCGTTTAATTTACATAGAAAATCGTTGAGAAAATCAGATTTGTTATTTTTTTTTTTAATCATTTATGAGATGGAGGTTGTAGTCAAACAGAATAAAGAAACTACGAATTTAGGTACTTTCACTCAATTGCCAAAATTAAAAAGCAAATAAAACAAAAAACAAAAAGAAATAAAAAAACCCTGCATATCATGATGTTTAAATCGCTCAAGCTTCAGAAAACCAAAATTTTAGCATCAAAATGTTTATGCTATTTTCGGAGGAAAGATCAAATTTTGTTTTTATTATTTAAAAAAAAAATTGAAATCCTTTCTAACACGTTCGAAATTTCATTTTTTGTTTTCCGTTAGCGATTCAGGCTATGTTAACGTCTATTAAGAAAATAGAGTCGGTCGAGTAAAATGATTTTGGGGCGAGTAAATTTTCCTTCGCTATCGACCGTCGGTCAAGTGATTTCTTTTTCAAATCTTAAAGGCGGCTACTAAGAGACAAACCCGTCATTTAATGTCACTGTTCACTCAATATAAGCCACGTCAACCGCTGAAGATAGAACGTTACGGAATACAGTAGTTTTCATCAATACTTGATTTTACTGATTGATTTTACTGATTGATTTTTTTATAGCTTCTCAAATCAATGTAAGAAAACTGAAACATAATCTGGACAAGTGTTATGGTGAAAGACTCTTATTTCACAGATAATGGATACTCCTTCCTGTATTAAAAAGAGTTAACAGGAAGTAAACGGAGGAAGAACTTGGGAAGTTCATTGCAGTTTTTAGACTTATATTGGAGTTCAGTAGAACCACTAGGCAGTTGATATTTGTAGGCAGTTAGCCGAATACTAAGGAGTCAGCCTTCAGTGGAAGATTACCAAGTTCCTAAAATTTGGGTACGTTAAGTCGATTAGAAACCGACATAGCACGATTGAAACCTTCAGTGCGAAAACTACTCCACAACAACAGTAAACCAAATAATATTTTTGCAAATAAATATTTCATAGAAACATTTTTGAGAACAGCAATGATTTTTCACGTACTAGACTTACTATTTAACGCTTAGCTGGAAGGGAGATGGATTCATACTTTAATACCAAGGGTAAAGTGAATGTAAATGCTCGCAATTGAATACTTTATGAGCGTCTGTAGAATAGATAACAGTTGATTTTATAATTGAAGACTTTAAGATTGTAATTGCCAGTAAAACGTACGTCTTGGGAAATTTGTTTTACAAAATACTTTGTATTGTGTGAACAAATGAAAAAAAAACACTATCCTTAAAAGTTCCTCGTTGGACAATAGTCCGTTCGTGCTATTCTGAATATAATTCTACAGAGCTACATTTCTATTTGCTTCAAGTTTTCTTTTCATCCCTGAGAAAAATACCTGCCATATTAGAGGACCAACATTACATGAAATTACATCACTCTTTTCTTTGTATCGAACGATGTTTTTCTACTGAATTTAATATTTTTTATTTTGGTAACGTATCTTTCGCTATGACTATGTGTCTTCGAGATCTTTGTCAAAAGTTTTATTTTTGTGTCAGGTAGAAATCAAATAACCTAGTTGAGTGGAAGGAAATTACAAACGACGCCTAATTGAATAAGGAATAGGTTTATTTATGCAATTTATTTCCGTTTTTTTATCTTTCACATTCCAGTTTCTATGTAATACAAAAGCTTCTACGCTGTCTTGCGGGTGATGACTTATTGTCCACCTTAAAACCCCTTTTCCATAGATAATACGTTGCAAGCAATATTTTCCGGAACAAAAGTTACAGACGAATTAAATTCCTCGCTAATCCCATTTCTGACATCCATTAGTAATTCCCACCACTATTCCCACATTTTCACAAACTATTGCTATTCACATCTTTGGCCATTGCTTAGTTCAATGGCTTCCGAATTTTGTTTGTCTGGGAGACGTTTTCGAAATGAAAATTTGCTCATGTCGCAGCAGATTTTACGTCATAAAAGTACATAAAATTAAAAAACAAAACAAAAAAGAATGAAAGCAGAGAGAGGGTTAAAGGGAGATTAACAGAGATTCATGGTCAGAACATTATCACTGATAATTCTCTCCTCCAATTTGCGAAGCCTAGTTAAGATATTCTTAATGCTTAATAATACAAAAATATCAAAATGTTTCTTCCGCTCAACAATTTTATAACTATTTATACATTTTCATAACTATTTATACTATGTATAAAATTAAAAATAACCCATAGTATTTTATATTTTGAATTATTTTCTAAAACTTTGATTGTCTTTCAATCGTTCTGCTCACCTGCTATACTATTCCGTATCATCTATGATGCGCGTCGCTCTGTTTAGGAACCTTATTTGTAACGTCCTGGGTATGATGGTAAACTGCATCCAGCAGCAAGAGCTTAGATTGGGAGCATGGAACCACCTTTTAATTGCTGTTGTTCCCAAGTCCACCCTGAACCGGGGTGGTAGCACCTGTTAGCGATTCCAGCTTTGGGCAAATAATTAACCCCTAAACTAGGGTCAAAATACTACGAATGTATCAAAATAAACTTTTATAGAAATATATACATAAAAATAGATTTTATAGAAAAATATACATTTTTGAAGGAAAAAATATTGCGAGCAATACATTTCTTAATACAAAGCTAGAAAACATCTTCAGTTTTCTAAAATAAAAAAATTAAAAAAAATGCATCAAAATCCGACAAGATCAACCTTCTAACTATAACCAAACATTAAAAATATACCTTAAAGCCCCAAATATTTGGCATTAAGTAACCCACAGAGGTTAATATGCCGTTAAACAAAACTTAAACTTATTTGTAAGTTCCACACCAGAAAATTCTTTCCACGAATAGCTGAAACGACTCTCAAGTGGATACTTCATCAATCATTTTAATCTGAAGCTGTTCAAGTTAACCGTTATCTTATCACATATAAAATACGTCTCTTAATTTTTACTTAGGAATCTGCTATAGAGAGTTGCTCTTGGGTCTGGTATATGTGGAACATTACCATAAAAAAACTAAAACAATGCCATAGCTTTTGTCGAGATAACAATTCGGAGTTGTACAAAATATACATATGAATATACTATTGTATCAAGTTTAGCATTTGTAGTTTTCCTTTTGATAGTTTCCCCCGCTGACTAATGTCAGGTCGGAAAAACAGACATTCGATTAGGATGTCCGTTAAGCCTGCCAATTTCTGTCAATCTCTAAGATAAAATCTGATAATTAGCGTTGAAGAAAAGGCTAAGTAGGTCACGGAAGGGAATTATTTACCGATGTTTTCTTTCTGATTAATTTTGTTGTATTCTTTCGTTCGCCCCTTTTTTATGATCTTCTTCCGATAAAATGTTTGCTTCTGCTTCTTGGGAAAGATTTCGCCGAAAAGAAACATGAATATGGAATATACATTTCATGCGGCAAATTAAAAATAAATAAAGGTAAAAGATGCAGTTATTTCTTTTCGTATCTTGTAAGAATTACAACTGATTTCTTTTCAAAGCTTTTACATGTACAGGGTGCGATGGCTGAATTGTCGTTTAACTTACGTAAACAAGAAAATTACACAAACATCTCATTTTAACAGGTATATTGACCTAACTTAAACAAAAATATCTTCAAATACTAAAGGATAAATGTATTCAATATATTCAGCTCTGGATTCAACGATTACAACCAACTTCGGAATATTAGGCGTTTCTTCTGATTGCTTTCCTTATTAAAGCTGCTGAATGCCCTCATAATTTTAGTTCATCTTTGGTGTTCCATCATATTTTGTTGGTTTCTTGCTCAACTGCGTCTCAAACGTAATAATCAAGAGAGTTGCAGTCTGGGGTATGTGGTCTCAGAAAATGTCTGACAGTCTTGATTTGGTTCAACTGCTTATGGGACATAGTGCAGAATCGTGTTACCAGACTAACCTCTTGTTATAGGCCAGCAGTACCTTTTCAAGGTACTTGATATAATCCTCTATGTTGAATTTGAGACCATGTAGAAAGAACGAAATGAGGTATTATATCGCTATGAAAAATGATTACACGAAACACTATGATATCGACTGGATATAACATTCACGACTTTTGGAATCCTCTTCAGTTTCCTCAGATTGATGCACAAACCTTCTGATATTTTCGTATTGTAGCGAAGCTTTTCCAAATTCCTGATTGGTGGAAATGTGTTATGCTCTTTTTTCGCAGACGGTGCTCAACTGACCCTACTATATTCTTCACTGAACAAAATAATCAACGCGCAATCGCGAAATAAAACATAAAATGACGACAATTTATTCATCTCACTCTGTATTTTCAGTGCTTATTTTTTTTCTGTTTTACCAAGATAGACATTTTCGATTTTGTTTTTCATCGGGCGGAAATTCATTGCTACTTATAAGGGTCAAAAAAAGTTAGAACTGATGTTATGCACAGAAAACTACAACGCAAAAGAGTCATTCTGAGTTCCTTTCTGATGTCGCACATTTTATCCAGTTTCGGTTTCTTCAATAGAAACAACCGTGGAACCCCTTTTTTGAGATTAGCCAGCAGCTTCCTCAGCGCATTCTCTAGACATCTTGAAATCTTCTTCCTCTCAAGTTGGATTTGATCTTAAGGGACGAGATCCGTGGAATATTGTCGATGTCGAATCCAGGGAATGTCGTCCTTGGTTAAAACTGCTATAAAAAAACACGCTCGCTGATGGAAGCTCTGTGACGTGGTCAGATGACCACACTCTACACAATTTCCTTCTAAACACCGCTGTGAACAACAAAGATGAGAGATAACCTTTGATGATGTGTCCATGCACGACAGGGTTAATGGTCAGTCTGTGCGAATCCACTTTATTCTATATGCTTTTGTTCTGTTAATACAGGAACAGCCTCGGCACTGTTTGATTAGATTAGTTTTTTTTTATTAGTATTCATTTTTTTAATCATTTCATTCTAAGAAAGGTAATAAAGCAACTGAGATTTAAGGGATTACTGCGTATGAAAGGTTGTGGTAAAAGGGATTAAAACATTAAGTAGAGAGAGCAATAAAAGAACAAGAAATAATGAAACAGAAGATAAAGATTAACGTTGCATTTAATCCCTTGATGATAATGTTGGCGAAAAAACAAAAAGCCAGAAGCGAGTTACAGAAGTGAAAAGTGCAAGAAAATACAATTTTAATAAATACATTAAGTTTACATTTAGCAATTAAAACAGTATAAGGATTGGCCCTATCTGCAAATCTAGTACTGCGGATCAAATTCGAGGTATACCAAATAGGAAAGCTATTCAGATCAGTTACTGTTATGGATCAGTTTAAGGTTCGAAAAGAACAAAGCGACTACTAGAGTTGAAATAACAAATATATATTAACAATAAAAATACAAATTGTGGAAGGTGTTAGCATGACTGTCCGTTTGGTTTGGAGTGAACTATTACCAACTGGACCCCCCCCCTCTCTCTTGAGAGGCGTAGTATATAAAGGGTGAGGAAGAGTTCATTCTTGAGTTACAAGTAAGGGACCATGACAATTACCATAAAATAATAAAAAAAAACACAGTAAATCTACGTTATCTCAGTGAAAATTTAATTGAAGCCGAGAAACCCGGTTGGATTGATAATATTGCAGATTCTTCTTTGAGAATTTACAAATACATAGCAGAAGCACTAGAACATATATTCATTGGATGGTTGGATGATAGACTTATAAATACGTAAAACAAATTTTGGTGAGGAAAATTGTCTCTCATAACACATTGTACTAACTTTTCTAGCATGATATCTAGCAATTGATCCAATATAAACTTTCCATTTCGTGTCAGCGGAAAATATTAGACCAAGAAGACTCAATACAACACGCCTGGAGGTTAGAATCATCCAAGCTAACTGAACCCGAATAGAAGTTATTATCTATCGTTTTGATTGTCAATCAGAATTTGATTCTTAATATCTATTTTTATTTACTTAGTTATATAAGGAAAGATGATTGTGATTGAAGAAATAACACAAAGAAGCTGAATATATTTCAAAGATTATGTCCATGCAATTTTTTTCTTTAATTTTTTCTTAGATAATTTAATCACCTAATTGCTCATGAAGAATGAACATATGAACATCCTGCCTCATTATGTTTTATTAAGTACAGTTAGTACGAAAGCAGATCTAATAGGACTTCACTATTTCAATTTTCTGTTGAATCATCAATATGAGATTACGATTGAATGAGCGTATTGCGAGTTCTACATCAATAAAGAATGTATAAATGTATTTTAAAATGCATCGCTATATATCTGCGAGTAAACAAAATAATAAAATCTTATTCATAGATATGAATGCATGTTATTTTTTAGAGAAGCGAATAAAAATATAGAATTCGTCTGTGCATTGAATATTTTTCCCGTATCTGGTCGGAGGAAGTGCGTTGTGGTGCAGTGAATACCAACTCGGAATGACAAATCGAGTGGGGTGGGTCGATTTCGAATCCCAGTTGAATTCTTTTGCATTTTCTTGGAAAAGGTATTAGTCCGGCTACTATACCCCTGATTATTATAGATTGGTACTATTGTATTGGATAATTTCAATTAACTTTGTCTTCTTTTGAATTATGAAAATATAATTACTTCTTTTCCTATATTAGCGGTATTTGTTCAGTTGGATAATAATGAAATTGTATTTTGGGGTAAACGCAGCAAAAAGTTTGGGAACCTATGGACGTCGTGAAGGGACACGGCACATAGAAAAAGATAGACCTAACATAATGAGATTAGGATGGTGACTCGGAATGTTATGGTAAAATTGGCGCTTAACAGTGTGTCGTGGGGATGTGGAAACCGTATTTTTGTTATAATTTTCTATCTTCTTACGGCACATTCGCAGGAAAAAATTCACAATTTGAATAAATGATTTTCCCAATATTCCATTTTCGAACTACAGTAAACTTAAATTTACAAATGAATATTTTCACGATTCTTCAATATTCAGTTTTTGAACGTTTTGATCTTTACAATTTTTGTCACTATTTGTTTCATTTTTCCTTACTCATTCAATTTATCCTTTCTGTTTCCACCAACTCACATAAGGAAAAAATCACTATTCCTTAATGAACAGTCTTTTTGATTTAATTAAATTCGTTACTATTTATCGGTAGAAAATTCTGGCAGTTATTTATTACTTTAAAAATGAATAATTGTTAATAAAACAGAAATACCAGGAATTCTATTGGAACAAGAATCAGAGTTTTGGACATAAAAACAAATTTGGACTTTGAAAATAAAAAGAAGTTGAAAGTTTAATCAAAATTACAATATCTGAAAGGAACTTTAAAATTAAATGTTCAGAAATGCAATTTTTTGAATACATGGTTTAAATAAAACGACGTTAGATGAACAATATTCAGAAATGTTCATTTATATGTGCTGGATACATTTACCTCTCTTTTATATATATACAGATACACACACATATATATATATTTCACACACTATCTAACATACCGGAACACCGGAACACACACACACACACACACACATATATATTTATATACGCACACACAAACTCACACTTGATTCCCGGAAAATGTATGTAAGTATATATATATATATATATATAAATAAACGCAGAAATGAAAGAAATACAAGAAGTACACGCACATAAAGACACACACATGATACACTCACGCACACGGACACACCCGAGAACAGACGAGAACGATATATATATTCCAACAGATTATCTATCTATCTATCTATCTATCTATCTATCTATCTATCTATCTATCTATCTATCTATCTATCTCAATTTGTTCTTTTTATCTATGATCTATCTCTATTTATTCTTTTTCTATCTATCTATCTATCTATCTCAATTTGTTCTTTTTATCTATGATCTATCTCTATTTATTCTTTTTCTTTCTATCTATCTATCTATCTATCTATCTATCTATCTCAATTTGTTCTTTTTATCTATGATCTATCTATATTTATTCTTTTTCTATCTATCTATCTATCTATCTATCTATCTATCTATCTATCTACAAATAGATATATTTGTCTTCGTAATTTACGCTCGCTATGTGTATGCGTGTGTTTTTATACGTGTGAATTAGTAGGTTATAGAATGCTAATTACTGACCTACAGACATCTATCAAACAATGCAAGCAAAATAAAATCAACTCAGTATAACTAGCAAAGCCAGTGAAGTTGTAAACCTGTACATCTCAGGTGTATCAGAAAAGTTAAAAAATAATGATTAAAATTTATACTTCGTTAATGATATGTAAATGCAATATCACGAGTGAAAAAATCGATGGCTAGATATTCAACTTGAAATTAACGAACTGGCCTATATATTGCGTAATTACATGTAATCGATTCGGCAAGTATCCTTCAATTTCAAATTAGGGAAGTATATCAACAAAGGTTGTAGAGGGTGCTAAGAAGTCCCTCAAACAAATAATAAAAAGAAAAATGCACTACAAATAAAGTAAAATAAACTTTTGTTTATTTTCGTAAAAAAAAAAAAAAAATTTTTTTTGTACAAAAATGAGATTGTCCGTAAAGCTGTGAAAAAAATGGAGAAAGAAAGGAACTGGGAATGTTAGAGGGAAAGGTAGGACAATGTGTAGCGAGCGAGATGAGAGAAAGAGAGAGTGAAAGAATGTTCACTGATACGTGATTCTGCCTGTTGTGTGAACTGCTGGATTCTCTCTGTGTGTATGCTCGAAGCTGTCCGTGTGCCCTTTGATGTCAGCTTGTCGCTGGTCCTCCTCTGGTTTGTTGCGAGTTTCTACCTTCCTTATATCTGATTGGTGAGGTTCCGGGGAGATTAAGAAATGGGTTTCTTATGTCGAGCCCTGATTGGTAAATAAATCATATTTTTGACCTACGTCGTGTGCTTTCCACTAGGTCCGAGCTTTTCGGTGCGCTGTCCTTGCTTTTGACCCCACAGGGTATTGTAAGGAGTGAATTCCCGCGCAATTGTATTTTTTTGAGATACACGTGGTGTGAATTAATTTTTATTGTGTGTATGTGTGTGGAAAACAAAATAAGAAACAGCACAAGGTCAACGGCTCCTTGCTGCACTCAACATCTTTTTTTGAACCTTGGAACCATTATGATAATATCTTTTCCGCTTCTTTAAATCAGTTTGCGAAGTCGTATTTCTAGATTTCTATAACGTTGCATTTTGTTAATGTTGACGACAACTTTTTCTAATTCCTTTATAAATCTCTAATGCAGTTGGGATTGACTTATTCTTCATACTAATAATTTACCCAATACAGCTTTGAAAATATATTTGATATCCAGGGTTATTAATGTAAATTAATTTCCTTCTTATGATTAAAGAGGAGACAGGAAATTACATTCATGAGAACAGTCATTCACTTAAGTGCAATAAATGACACACGCTTTGGGCGATCATTTCTTGGAAGAGACATGGCTGACTGGGCAGAAGATTAGCCCGTAGTAGTTTGCCATTACTTTCTGCGGTAGACTGGTTGTCAGCCAAGTCTATAGAACCAAATCTGTCTTATTATTTAACACATAACTTGAGGGAAAAGATGAATAATACCTTTCCCAAGATTATTTGTACGTAAGTGAATGCAAGGAATTGAACTGGAATTCGAACTCGGCACCCCGATTTACGAGTCGATATCCACTGCACCACAACACACATCTGCTCACATTCATGAGAACACGGAGCATAAAAAAACGATTGATCCTTGAGTGTGAAGAGGTCAATTTTGTAACGTTAAGAGAAGCATCCACAGAGAATATCATCTTTTTGAAAAAGATTGTTTAAATGGAACTTCTGTACAGTCGTAGTACGCGGAAACTTGAGTGATTCAAATTTTTGAATGTAGTATGGCGAGTACTAAATAAAACTGATTAAACCGGTAAACACTATAAAATGGAAAACATGTAAGCATTTGCTTTTGGAATAGCGTTAGGATAGCAAAGTGTCGTCCTTTTGGAAAAAATGCTACTCGGAGGAATTTAAGTAATACTACACAAGTCAGCATAAATAATTTTTTCCTCGTTCATAGATGAAAAGTTTTTAAACAAGAAGAGCTATATCAACATACTCTATAATTTTGAATATCATAAACACACACGAAACAAAATTGATAATTATTTTCTCACTACCAATTGAATATTTCCATCGAAGAGTCTTTGTCCAGTCATGTGCAGCAATAAATCTTTTTATTCATATTTATACCGGAAAAAATAATATGTATAAGCCTTTTACTTTGTATACATATATATCTATATAATATGTACAAATATGTATATATGTATGTATAAAAAAACACGCACGCACACTCATATTAAAAGCAACCGGAGTTTAACCGTACTGATGAGCTGTGATACAGCAAAACAGATCTGTCTGCGGATGACTATATATATATATAATATTGTTCTTATGACCTAGACATTTGTATCTAGCTTATCATTTAAAACCAAAATAAAGGATAATTCAAATTTTACGAGCTGTATAAAATAAACAATACGCCGATATCCTCAAATATAAACTAGCTGTTCGATATACACGTAAAAAAAAACTGTCTGCAATGTTCTCCAAATATTTTTCTGGCGAAAGTGCGTCTAATTTTAGATTTACCCAGATACACTAAGTAATTATGATCTATTTCTTTCATGTAACGCTAAGCAAGGTAACACTAAGTCGAAAATGGGGATTACTGATTTTTATAGAACATGAGAAAAGCACTAATAATGATAGAAAACTATTAAAGAATAAAAATTAAGAAGTCAGAAGAAAATGATTGACTCGGCATTTCAGTTTTTAAAGATCAAATTTGATTCGTAAGCAAGGAGCCGGAAGAGAATTCCACAAGCGAGAAGCGATATAGAAGAAACGTTTGCCTAAAAAGCCTAAAAAGCAATAGTTTTTTCCAGTTAAAGCGAAACCGTAGACTGAAAGAAAAATGAATGGGTGTAGGTCAAATTTTGATTTCCTGGTATCGATATCAAATCAGTTTGTTTCGTCGTTAACTGAATTTTGAAAGCTAAATAAGTCCTCTGAGTAAATGCTATCAGGGCTGAAACTAAGAACAACAATTATGTCTACTTAGAGCCAAACCCGAAGCAAGAACTAAAATAAAAGTGCTGAAAAAATACAGATATACAGGCAGATAAAGAAACACACACACAAACATCTTGCATTATATATATATATATATATATATATATATATATAAGAAATTTTCTGCACTATAGTAAGAACTGCAATCTTGAAATTTCTGAATATCGTTTCTTATGATTTTATCTATGAGTGTATCAAATTTGATTAAAATCGGACCACTCCTTCTATAACCCGATATAATCGATGATCGATTTTCGAGATTTACCGGGTGTACTTCGACACAAAACTTAACTAAGAACACTTGCAGACGCTTATAGTACAACTGTGTAAATTTTCAAGAAAATCGGTTCAGCCGTTTCGGAGTCTATAGGTAACGGACACACAGAGACACAGACACAGACATACAGAGACAAAGTTCCATTTATAAATAAGTTTAGATATAGATATATATCCATTTGAATTCTAAATTTTCCTCATAAGAATTACCATGAAAGAATGTATAGAAAAGCAGTGATAAATTACGTTACTTTATACTTCTATTTCCTTTGAATTACCTACAATGAAAGTTAAGAGAAAATATTTTAAGGACTGACATATTCGAATTTATAAATCTTCGAAAATGCAAATGATATTGAAATATAATTAATTTTTCTTTATTTAACATATCAACAATCGAAATTATAGACGTTTTACTATTTTGGAAATACATAAAATATATTATGTATTTTATTAAAAAAGAGGCGACTTTGTAAAATCTAAATAAAAATGCCATTTGGTTGAGAAAAAATTCCCATGCTTTGAGATTTCATTCTCTAAAAGAATTTATTTTTCAAAAATATCTAGGGTGTAAATTTTCATCGTAATTTGAAAATTAAAAATGCGATGTAACTTAAAACTGCAACGACTTGTAATATGTATTTCATTATTATTTAGGCACGTTCAGCATAATATAAATGCACAAGTTACTTAAATAAAAAGAGCTATTCTTAGAAAGACCAGGAGAACTTTCTCCTCATATTTGAAATACAGGGGGAACGATGGCGTTTCGTTTCGGCGAAAGTATCATGACGCGCTATAGATTTAACGACCAAAACTGGTGAAATTGAAAACTGAAACCCATTGGAATATTTGACATAGCCATAGGGATAGAGTTGCAGCCGCTTTAGAAAGATGTTTCTTTGCAAACAGGTTGAAAAGTGGTAAACAAGACTTTCCTCACGAGATCGCCTAAAATATTTTAAACTCTGTCAAGGCTGGTGTGTGGGGATTGAGTTGCTTTGTTCAGACATAGCAACGAAATATAGAAATAAAGTTTGTCAGACAGAGTTACGTATTACCACGATTATTGATTATTATTAAGTATGAATATAATATTAAATGTGAACGGGTTCTATATGTTATCAAATTTGATATAAAATAGACTTTATTCCTATATTATTGCAAGGGTGGTATTTATTTGTTCTTATTATTTTTCCTTTCTTTTTCTTGATATATATCAAAATTAAGGTCGATTAGTAGGTTTGGTATTTCCATATCTCGGTGTCATTTATGTTGTGCACCAAAGGCACTAGGTGATTTCATATTAATTGAGGGAATTTTTTAAGCATGAAATAAACAAACGCAACAAGGTGTAGAATCTAATGACCACTTTTATTTATATATATATATATATATATATATATATATATATATATATATAGGGCCGTAGCTGATGCTAAAAAGACACCGGGCACAGAGAAAATTGCCCGGATTTATTAGTTTACAATGTGATGACGTCATCAGTGTCATCCGTTTCCAGAAACTATGATTTTTTCTGATTTGATTCGGCTATTCCAATGGAAATTAAGCACAGAACGTGAACGAAAGCAGGATATCGGGTTCGGACTTTCTGAGTATATAACCAGTCTTTTCTCCCAAAATTAATAAATAAACAGTTTTTTATTGCGTTACTGATGTTTTCTTTCTTTTTCTTTCTTTTTCTTTCTTTCTTTCTTTCTTTCTTCGTGAATTGTTTAGTTTGATTTCTGACGAAGACATTTTTCCTTGCCCTGATTTTCAATATGATTGCACGGATCGGCCCGGACTCGTGCCCGGTGTGCCCAGTAGTCAGATACGACCATATATATATATATATATATATATATATATATATATATATATATATATATATATTGTGTGTATTTTGGCAGCATTTTTTCATTAATGCAGGTTTCATTGAATAGTATAGACAAGTTTTGTCTATTAATTTTGTGTAGGATCCGTTCATACCGTCTGATATACTTGATGGTGATGTCGTTGAAAGACAACAAAAAATCACAGTATTTGTTGAATTTTTTATCGGGTCTAAGCTTTCGGCTCACATAAGCCATTATCAAAGAGTAAATATTAACACACAGTAAACATAGAACATTTAAGCTAGTAACAATAAAGATAATTGAATTGAAAATATAAGTCCATCCCTACCGTGGCGGATGGCCGAAGACAGTGACAAAATAGTGGTGTTATGGTCCCTGGTCTGATTACAGACATTTGAGTACGTTGTTGGAAATATTGAAATTGATTGTATTCAAACCAGGTTTAAATTGTTTAATGTAGAGTGCTTCGAGGATTTTTAGTTTCTGCTTATTATGTTCTTGTTTGAGTATGTATGTGTTATCAACAAGCGTTTTTCTCAGAAGTGTGCGTTGATAACCGTGTTGTTCTAAATGACGGAATATATTTGAATTTTTATTTAAGTGCAACGTCAGACGCCGTGAGAGCGAATTTGTGGTGTGGCCGATGTAGATATTATTGAGGTTGTTAGAGATACATTCTCTAAATGGACATATGAATTTATATACTACATTGGTTTTTTGCAAATCACTAACGGTGGGGGAAGAGTCGTTGCGGACAAATGAATTAGATGTAGTGGATTTAGTGTAATATATAATGAACTTAATTCTTTTGTTAGAGTCTGTCGGAGAAATATTAGTATTTATGAGTTTTTTTAGGATGTTTTCATAAAGCTTCCGAGTAAATACAGCATAAAGT
Organism: Ascarosepion bandense; assembly: GCA_037127315.1. NCBI lineage: Eukaryota > Metazoa > Mollusca > Cephalopoda > Sepiida > Sepiidae > Ascarosepion > Ascarosepion bandense. The sequence continues at coordinate 1,115,282 of JBBBDQ010000930.1, forward strand.
CAACCCTAGAGGCAATCCAAATCCTCAAGAGTGAAGAACCTAATAATGAAATCATAGCTTCACTTGATGTGGAAAACCTTTTTACTAATGTACCCGTCAGTAAAACTATTGATATAATTATAAGAAATGTTTACAGTAATCCTTCATTACCCCCACTCAAAATTAATCCCAACATCCTAAGAAAAATTCTACTAGCTTGTACTACTGAAGTGCCTTTTGTTGATCCAAACAACACTATATATATACAACGTGACGGAGTCTCCATGGGTTCAGTGCTTGGTCCGATTTTTAGTAATTTCTACATGTCTAACCTTGAAAATACTACCTTTGCAAAATTTACAAAACCATCAATATATCTACGATATGTTGATGATATCCTACTGTCAATTAAAAATACTGATGAAATCTTACAACTTCAAAAACAGTTTCAAAATAACTCAGTTTTAAAATTTACTCATGAACTTAGCCAAGATAACAAAATTCCTTTTCTTGATATATTAATTAACACTGACAACAATAAATTTACTATCTCACCGTATCAAAAATCCACTAATAAAAATCCCTCCACACTCAATTATATCAGTGAATGCCTCCACTATTACAAAATAGCCATTATGAAAAATCTATTATATCGTGCAAAAGTCAATTCATCTACAAATCAGATCTTCTACAGTGAACTAAAAAACATAAAACAGACACTCATCAATAATAATTTTCCCAACTACATAGTTGATGAACGAATACATTATTTTCTTAAAAACCTTAACATGGAAAAAACAACACATGATACTAACCCAACCAATCCTAAACATATCACTCTCTTATACCGTAGCCAGATGCACTCCAACTACCAACTAGATGAAAACATCCTAAAAAAACTCATAAATACTAATATTTCTCCGACAGATTCTAACAAAAGAATTAAGTTCATTATATATTACACTAAATCCACTACATCTAATTCATTTGTCCGCAACGACTCTTCCCCCACCGTTAGTGATTTGCAAAAAACCAATGTAGTATATAAATTCATATGTCCATTTAGAGAATGTATCTCTAACAACCTCAATAATATCTACATCGGCCACACCACAAATTCGCTCTCACGGCGTCTGACGTTGCACTTAAATAAAAATTCAAATATATTCCGTCATTTAGAACAACACGGTTATCAACGCACACTTCTGAGAAAAACGCTTGTTGATAACACATACATACTCAAACAAAAATAATAAGCAGAAACTAAAAATCCTCGAAGCACTCTACATTAAACAATTTAAACCTAGTTTGAATACAATCAATTTCGATATTTCCAACAACGTACTCAAATGTCTGTAATCAGACCAGGGACTATAACACCACTATTTTGTCACTGTCTTCGGCCATCCGCCACGGTAGGGATGGACTTATATTTTCAATTCAATTATCTTTATTGTTACTAGCTTAAATGTTCTATGTTTACTGTGTGTTAATATTTACTCTTTGATAATGGCTTATGTGAGCCGAAAGCTTAGACCCGATAAAAAATTCAACAAATACTGTGATTTTTTGTTGTCTTTCAACGACATCACCATCAAGTATATCAGACGGTATGAACGGATCCTACACAAAATTAATAGACAAAACTTGTCTATACTATTCAATGAAACCTGCATTAATATATATATATATATATATATATATATATATATATATGATATTGAGAACATTAATCCAAATATATATATATATATATATGTAACGAACATTTCGGAAGAAAAGAGAATCTTTTGAATATATGAGTTTTATCTGTATAAATATTTTTTTTAGAAAAGCGTATAATTTTCTCTTTCATGAAGAAGATAAAGGACTGGAAATGACAAACAACAAAAACGACAGGTGCATTTACTACAAACTTCGTAAAATGTATTTCTAAACGGAAATCTCATTCCAATGAGAAATGTGGAGATGATTTTCAATGGCAAATACATAAGACTAATGTCAGTAAAAACCAAGAGATCTCTGGTGTTGGGAATATAGACATCGTCCAACATTGTTATGAGGAAATCATGACAGGCTTGAAAAGCAGATAAAGTTATAACTGAAGAGATCTTTTTTTTTTCAGAAAATAGAGCCACCACAACGACAAAAACTCAGTCTTAATTTTGCACAAGAAGAAGGCGATGATTTAAAATCAGTACTCATATTTCCGAGGATAAACTTAACATGCTGAATATTTTCTTAAAATTGATGGATGGAATATAAAAATCATCCTAATCTGCAAGTGAATATTTAATATTCAATTTCTATTCATTGATGTCAACTTATAACCATACATCTACAGCCTATCAAATAATTTGTGAATAAATGCGTATGAAATATACTATAAATAACTAATAAAATAAAATAGTGATCATTCACTCTATAATAATATTAATAGTAATGATGAGATTAACCGTTTCCATACAGGCAACTTCCGACATACTGTGAATGAAGAGTTTTTGTGACTATCAGTTTAAATTTACAAAATGTTTATTTTAAATAGAATAGAATTCGTTACTTCTATGTTAACACTCTTACAATTTTTGATAAAACGCTTCTTCCAAGAATTTTATTTAAGGTGGTGTTACAAAAAAACATCCCGAATATATAATTATTTTCCCATTTAATTACATGATTCATTCATTTGTTTTGTTACTCTTGTTAAATTCCATTCAAGTGATGTGTTTTCTGTTATTTGGTAAAGCTTTCTTTTTTACTGATAATTTAACCTAAACTTGGTTCAATCAAGGTAGAAGGTTACTAAACAAGATTGTAAGGGAGGGCCGATGGAAGCAAAGGTTTAGGTAATATATTAGTTGGCCCTAGACGAGTCCGTTCGTGATTTGTAAGGTTAGTCTATTGAGTCTAATAAAGGATGTTCTTCAGTATTTGTTTGATTTATTTATTGGAAGTCATTTAACCACTGATTTGAGAAAACAATTGCATAAATGTAATAGTGCAGATATTCTCCAATCAGGTGAGTGTCATGCAGGACATCCGTATGAAGGTCTATACTTTTTAAAAACATTAATTCTCATTTCTATATGTTGGGTTTTAAAGCATGTTAAGTTGCTAAATGTTAGTTGGGATGTGCGTTGTGGTGCATTGGATATCAGCACGGAACGAGAAATTGGGGAGCCGAGTTCGAATTCCAGCTGAATTCATTGCGTTCACTTACGCGCAAATACCTTTGGGAAATGTATTAATCCGCCTATTCCTTTTAGTTATGAGTTAAATAACACGACAGATTGGGTTCTATAGCCTTGGTCGGCAACCAGTCTACCACAGAAAGCAATGGCAACCTACTGCGGGATAATGCTCTGCCCAGTCAGTCATGTCTCTTTCGAGACATGATCGCACAAGCGTGTATCACGTATGGCACTTAACTGACTGAAGTTGCTAAATCAAAACCTTCCTAACGCAACCTACCATTGATTCACTAACCTTTTTCTTTATTTATTTTTAATCAATTCACTCGATTACGCCACGAAGACGCAAGTGGATACTTGAAGTCAAAGAGAAAGAAAAGACTTGATAATAAAATAGAAACACAATCCTAAACGGGAAATGAGCGGTAAACCTCTCTTCCTATTTAAAAGACAGGAGAGGAGCATGAACCCTCTATAGGTGAATTCATCTACAAAATAAATAAATAGTATACATTTCAGAGTTTCATCGGTTACTTTAGAAGTAAAAAGTTAAAATAGAGTTTCGAAGAAGCCGAAAGCCTAACCCTCAGCATACATTAAATTATAAACCTCTATTAATATTTAAAGTACAGGGGAAGAGTGTGAAACGGGCGATAGGTGAATCTATCTACTCCGATTTCTTTTCTGACTTAGACACTGTTGCATTTAAAAAGACAGTTTTTCAATTCAAAACCCGGAATTTTTATGAGAGATTTAGGTGGGTTTCCGCTTATACACTCCTTATATTTCCAAACTATGCTTTCTGTTTTGAAACAGTTTATTGGAAGTTTTAATTCTTGGATCTCTTGGTATAGAATGTTGATCTTTCGTTCAAAACTATTTGTATCGCAAATTTAAAAACATAGTTCATCAACATAATACAATTTAAGACTGGAACACTGTAAGGTAAATGAAAGAAGAATATTCTCTTTTCAGTAGATAATGAGCGAAGGCATCTACAATTTTCTAGATTCTAAATTATTATCTGTTCTGATAAAAGCTCAAAGTATAATTTAATCAGAAATTGTACAAATTGGAACATTTATTTTTTTGTCTTATTCCTGAGAAATTTTGGCGTATCAAAACTGATTGTCGAACATAAACTTCAATTAGGAATATATATTTTTAGACAAATTACTAGTAGAAATATGCAATGTTTATGCGGATAGAAAAGTTCGTATGAGTCTTGCATACATAATGATTGTCAGTCAGTCAATTAAGTGCCATACGTGATAACGCTTGGCCGATCATGTCTCTTTCAAGATATGACTGACTTGGCAGAAGATTATCCCGCAGTAAGTTGCCATTAGTTTCTGCTGTAGAGTGGTTGCCGACCAAGGCTATAGAACCCAATCTGTCCTGTTATTGAACCCATAATTGGATAGAAAATGAGGGATTATTACCTTTCCCAAGGGTATTTGCAAATAAGTAAATGCAAGGTATTCAACTGGAATTCGAACTAGGAACCCCGATTTTTCGTTCCAAGCTGATATCCACTAAACCACGACTCACATTTGAATAATAATTATACACAGGATAAAAAAAATCCCTAACCTGGAATGTTAATGAAAGCAGATGAAAGTGAAATTTGGGGAAGTTCAAAACTCATTGGTGTTTCTAGATAAAGTCTGTCAATGATTCAAAATCTCCTTCAATCTTCTGATCATGAGTAGAGGCACCTTATTTAGGATTGGGTTTCAGGGTCCTTTTAAAACCGTTTTATTCTATTTCATTCTCAGTAGCTCTTTGCGTCTTTGTAGCAGTATCACCTAGCTTGGGGTGAATTGAACAGAAAAAAAGTAATCAAAATCCAGAAGAGCAGATGTTGACCGAGGCTGTGTATGCAAAGTAAGTCACGTTTCTTTCTTTAGTATGCGATTCAGTCTATATGATAAAAGATGAAGCCTGCAAAAGTTACTTATGCATATAAAATAAACATCAACCAGCGTAAGGAAATGTTACCATCAAAATGACAATCACGCAAATCTCTACCCTAAAATCCAGCTTATGTAATGATAATCTAAACTTATTTATAAATGAAACTTTCTCAGTGTGTGTGTGTGTGTCTGTTACCTATAGACTCCAAAACGACTGAACCGATTTTCTTGAGAATTTACAGAGTTGTACTATAAGCGTCTGCGATTGTTCCTAGCTAGGTTTTGTGTCGAGGTACCTCCGATAAATATCGATAATCGATAATCAAAAAAATCGGGTTATAGACGGAGTGGTCCGATTTTAATCAAAATTGAAACACTCATAGAAGAAAACATAAGAAACGATATTCAGAAGTTTGAAGGTTGCAGTTCTTACAACAGTGCAGAAAATTGATAATATATATATATATATATATTTATAAAAGGCAAGATGTTTGTGTGTGTGTCTGTTTATCTGCCTGTGTGTCTGTATTTTTTCAGCGCTTTTATTTTAGTTTTTGCTTCGGGTTTGGCTCTTAGTAGGTATAATTGTAGTTCTTAATCTCAGCCATGATACCATTTACTCAGAGGAATTATGTAACTTTCAAAATTCAGTTCACGACGAAAAAACTTATTTGATATCGATACCAGGAAATCAAAATTTGACTTACATTCATTCATTTTTCTTTCAGTCTACGGTTTCGCTTTAACTGGAAACAACTATTGCTTTTTAGTCTTTCGGGCTAACGTCCAAAAAGTCTGAGCTCCAGGACCATGGATTAGTTTTAAAGCTTTCATTACACCCCAGCAACGCCGGGCTATACTGCTAGTTGTAGTATATACCCATTTTCTTGTAATTAAACTTTTAGCATTCATTGAACTAGCAGCTAATTCTGCTTGCAATTGAAATTCATAAAATCTTTCTTTTAATATTAAAATATATTCCAGTTGTTGTTATCGTTTTCTCTAGTATGATGTGGGTTTTTTCTCTGAAGTGATATTTGAAATAGTAGGGAAAATTCAGCATCTTTATTAAATAATTTTTTCTCTTCGAGTTAAATGCGATCCATTTTAATTGTTGCTGCTGTTGGCAGTATTTATGTGATGAGATTTTGCTATTTGATTATAGTTATTTGTGAATCTGTAGCTTCAGGCCACAATGTTGAAAGCAGGATGATCTTAAACTTCAGTCGTGTAACGTCTTTTTTTTGGGATTGATTTTAGAATTCAGTTGTATGCAACTCACAGTTTAGGTGTTTCAGAACTGATTTGACGCCATGTATAGGACCATATGTAAGACTTGATCTTATGAACGCGAGTCGAGTTTTCTAGTTGCCTTTTTGCTTTTGTAGCAGTTTGTTATAGTTGTGCGAGTCTACATCTGGCGTAGCCTATTCTATCTTTAATTTCATTTTCATTTATGTTAATTTGTTATAACTGATGCATACACTGGTGTATTTGAAGTAGTTAGTATTTATTAATTCCGCATCATGGGATTTTATGATAAATTCTGATTAGGTGACATCAATTCTTTCATTCTATTTCCAAATAATAGTTTATTTTTTGGAAAGGTTTTTTTCTTGAGTCTTATTTCTTGGAACACATGGTAGATGATGATTCTTTGTTCAATATCATTCTTATCGCAACTATGAATACCAATGTCATTAGAGTAGTCCTCACTCATCACCAGTAAATTGGCCTCAGGGAAATCAGATTCTTTGTTTTATATTAGCAGAAACGTTTAGTATCTGGTTTTGGATGGTTAAATAACCAGTGACCATCATATCACCTCTGAGTTTGTAAATGCGAACGGTATAGTCCATAAAAAATTAAATTGACTAAAGCTTTCATATACTTCTTCTGAGGATTGAAATTCTGAAGATCGAGAAAATTTGTATGAGATCAATTAATTCGGTAGATTCGTAGATTGGATAGTTGTTTCGAATAAATGAGAAGAGTAAGGCGCTATTGATGTGGCTGACAAAGTAGGTATACAATTTCTAGTTACCTGTTTCCAGACATAGGTTCTCCTATCAACCATCCTCTTGAGACAGAGCAGCACTACCTCTTCAAGGTACTGGATGTAGGCCTCTACGTTACCAAGTAATTCGGAAATTCTTTTCTTATCAGAACGATCAGATTGCTATTTCCGAGCTGCTGCATCTTTTTAATCATCATTAGACTCATCCGACTCTTTCCTAATCATCTGCCCTGTCCTCAGATTGAAACCCAAACACTATAAAACTTTCGCATGGAACATTCTCGCATGAATGACAAGCAGTGCGACATGCCCTTTCCCGAACTGCTTCATGGTGCTTTTTTTTCACAGATAGTGTCTAACTGACCCTAATATACGATGCAGTCGACAAAATCAAAAACAAACAACCCGCATGTTTGAGGTTGAAAATATAAAATGATGAAAACTTACCCATTGCTCCCAGTATCTTAGGCTACACTAACCTCTCTAGGTTAATGTAGCCTAAGATTTTTTAAAATGATTTTTTTGAATGTTTATACGATCGCATGCTTATACGATGTTTATAAAATCTACAAGTAATTTATTTTCTCGCTAAGTCCTCAATATAAATAATTCAACAGAAAGAAAAAATTGTCACCGGTTCCTGCAAACCCCATGATATTTTCTGTTGCTGAATATTATGCAACTTGCAGAGTTATATAACTGGTGTAGAGTTCAGATTTCCTTCTAGATTGGTTATCAGCCACATCTATAGAGCACAGTTTTCCATTCTGTCCAACCTTCCATTCTTTCTAACCTTCCATTCTTTCTAACCTTCCATTCTTTCCAATCTTCCATTCTTTCTAACCTTCCATTCTTTCTAACCTTCCATTCTTTCTAATCTTCCATTCTTTCTAATCTTCCATTCTTTCTAACCTTCCATTCTTTCTAACCTTCCATTCTTTCCAATCTTCCATTCTTTCTAACCTTCCATTCTTTCTAATCTTCCATTCTTTCTAATCTTCCATTCTGTCTAACCTTCCATTCTTTCTAATCTTCCATTCTTTCTAATCTTCCATTCTTTCTAACCTTCCATTCTTTCCAACCTTCCATTCTTTCCAATCTTCCATTCTTTCTAACCTTCCATTCTTTCTAACCTTCCATTCTTTCTAACCTTCCATTCTTTCTAACCTTCCATTCTTTCCAATCTTCCATTCTTTCTAACCTTCCATTCTTTCCAATCTTCCATTCTTTCTAACCTTCCATTCTTTCTAACCTTCCATTCTTTCTAACCTTCCATTCTTTCTAACCTTCCATTCTTTCCAATCTTCCATTCTTTCTAACCTTCCATTCTTTCTAACCTTCCATTCTTTCCAACCTTCCATTCTTTCTAATCTTCCATTCTTTCTAACCTTCCATTCTTTCTAATCTTCCATTCTTTCTAATCTTCCATTCTTTCTAACCTTCCATTCTTTCCACCCTTCCATTCTTTCTAATCTTCCATTCTTTCTAACCTTCCATTCTTTCCAATCTTCCATTCTTTCTAACCTTCCATTCTTTCTAACCTTCCATTCTTTCTAATCTTCCATTCTTTCTAACCTTCCATTCTTTCTAACCTTCCATTCTTTCTAACCTTCCATTCTTTCTAACCTTCCATTCTTTCCAATCATCCATTCTTTCTAACCTTCCATTCTTTCCAATCTTCCATTCTTTCTAACCTTCCATTCTTTCTAACCTTCCATTGTTTCCAATCTTCCATTCTTTCTAACCTTCCATTCTTTCTAACCTTCCATTCTTTCTAACCTTCCATTCTTTCTAACCTTCCATTCTTTCTAATATTCCATTCTTTCTAACCTTCCATTCTTTCCAATCTTCCATTCTTTCCAATCTTCCATTCTTTCTAACCTTCCATTCTTTCTAATCTTCCATTCTGTCTAATCTTCCATTCTTTCTAACCTAACTATTCATTTATTATGGCAAGACATGTGCAAAAATTCATATAATTAATAAAAGTATTCCTTCCACAACTCTTACTTTTCTTTTTTTAAGTTTAAAGAAAGCTTCCATTGCGATTGTTGATATGCTATCCTATCCAGTATGCGACTGGAATTTTAGGAATCATACCTCCGTCGTCTTATAAAACAAACTAGACTAATATTAATCCTGGTTTTAATGTTGATGGAGAAAAAGCACAATGATTTATCGCGGTAACAATCAATCAAATACATCCCATCATGTTCAAAATCACAAAATATAATAATAAATAAATAAAGTCAGCCAATGGTCAGTGGGGATGAAAGGGATACATGAATAGATAGATAAAGATAGAGAGGGGGAGAAGAGAGAGAGAGAGAGAGAGAGAGTGCTAATAACTTGATTGACAAGGAAGCGTTGAAATATGAAGGTATATCTAACATTACCAAAGTCAAAATAAAGACATTATAATCCTTATAAAGGAAAAAATGGATACTTTTGGAATATAACAGAAGGGGTGTTCAAAATCATTAAGTTGGATTAACAAGGAAAAAAATACAACAAACAGTATCCTACATGGTGAGAAACAGTAAATATCTATTTTTAAAGTAACCTGATTAAAACAAACCCAGAATTAAAACAATTGATGTTTTAGAAGACCAGCATTATAATTCGGGAATTTACTAAGGTATTAAAGACAGTAATGACTAGAGTGAAAAACAAATCAGCTAATTGTATAAGAAAATACATCGGAATTTTAACTTCTTTTGGCCTATAACTTTACATAAGTTGCATTTGCGGTCACAATCTTAACAACTTTAGATAGCAGATAACGCAGTATTGATAGTCAAGTGCCAATACGTAGAGCTCAGTGCAATGTCTGTCTGTTAAGTGCCACACGTGATATACGCTTTGGGCGATCATGTCTCATAAAAACATGACTGACTGGGGAGAAGATTATCCCACAGTATGTTGCCATTACTTTCTGCGGTAGATTGGTTGCCAGCCAATGTTATAGAACCCAATCTATTCTATTATTTAACCTATAACTGGAAGAAAGAGATGAATTAATACTTTTCCCAGGGTTATTTGCGCGTAAGTGAGTGTAAGTAATTAAAATGGAATTCGAACACAGTTACCCGATTTGTCGTTCCTAGCCGATATCCACTGCACCACAAGCAGAAACAAAAAGGAAACTACAGAAAATCTTTTAAAAGCTAGTAAAAGGTTTATTTACCCAGCATCTCACTGAAGGTCAATTTTTAATGTAGGGAAACTGAGTGCGTACGCTAAGGTCGTTTCCCAAAAGTTTCCCAGTCCCTGTATATGCAGTAATGGGTATAAAGCCTGTCTTAGCTGGTCTAAGTTTGTCTTAACGTTTCATAGATTGTCCTAGCTAATCCAAAACATCCGCTATCTGGTGGCTGATTATTTTGTTAAGAGTTCACATGATAGTAAAGGGAAGCTAGTAGAAAGGACAAAATAGCCACTGAACAACCAAGATACGACTTACAATTTAAACATTCGGATTATTGCCTTCATATTTTTTCTTATTACAACAACTTGGTCATTTTTCGCTACGGCTTTCAACATGTGTTTATTGATCTAAATAACAGACAGATGCTCCTGAACTGAACACTTTACTGGAATAGACAGTCCTCGTTTCACTACTCATGCCATGGGGTATTTAGTCTAGTTTTTATTTTTAGTACTGCTCAAATGTTATTTGCCAGAAACAAGGTTACTCTCTTTAACACACTAAGCTATTATCCAATAAAACCTACGTAATTATAGACTAGTAGACTAACGTGATAACAACATCGCTGGTTCGTAAATTTGAGGATACAGTGATTGTGAGTTCAATCTCTGGACTAGGTACTGTGTACTCAGCTGCAGTGGAAGAACAAAGAGTTTAGCCGCCGCTGAAAACAATGCAGCAGGTTACATGGTATATCTTAATGCGATCTGATAAAATATCCCGTGTGTAAAAAGAAATCAACAACAACAATTACGAAATATTTATGGGATGCTCAGCATTTGGGCCCTGAATTTTTATTGTCATTATGGATCGAAATGGAAGCGGATAGGCGGCAAAAGATATATTCACTTCCTGTTCAATGTTTTGACTAGTCTTGGTACAAAGCTTTGGTAAATATTGAATGTTATATGTGGAAAAATTTTACTCACATGTAATATTAGGGTTTCTTCAAAAAAGTAACGGGATTTGGAAAATAAATCCGAGTGCTTCTAATGTTTGCTCAAGTTGGAAACGCCTGGCGATTTTTGCTAAGAACTGTCAATTAATAATCCTACTATTCGAGGAAAACCCGCCATCGGTTGAATGATACGTACTCTAAGGCTACTTAAGAGCTTACCACGTCACTGATATAAAATTACTGGGAAAACTGAAAGATTTGGAAGAGGCTTTTTTCCGTATAAGATTGACACAAATTCGAGTTGTGTGTCATCAAAAATCACCGTTAAATATTGGGCTGGCCAGATACCAGAATCAAAAATTCAAATTTTGAATCTATTAAAACATCAGGCAAAGGCACGTGGCAAAGTCAGAAGTTGACAGAAGAAAGATTTTAATATGTTTCTCTCTGAAGGTTTGCTTTTATTTTTCCCTGTTACGACTACTTTTAATCACTTTGCCTTAACAAGCAAACGAGTCGTATATTTTTAAATAAAAGGCAATATTCAGTCAGCAAGTTAAATTCCATACATGATACACGCTTTGGGCGATCATGTCTCGACATGACTGACTAGGCAGAAGATTATCCCGCAGTAGGTTGCTATTGCTTTCTGCGGTAGACTGGTTGCCAGCCAAGGCTATAGAATCCAATCTGTCTTGTAATTCAACTCATAATTGGAGGGAAGAGACGGATTAATACCTTTCTTAAGTGTATTTGTGCGTAAGTGAGTGCAATGAATTCAACTGGAATTCGAACTCGTCTCCCCGATTTCTTGTTACGAGCTGATATCCATTAGACCACAACGCACATCTCGCACAACACAGAAAGCAATATTGCCGCAGTAAAAAAAAAAACAAAAACAAAAACAAAAAACGAAACATGAAACAAAAATAAAATGAATTAAGTTAATATTCATAAAATAAACATATTTTTCGGTGTGTGGCTTTCCCAATGTGATTGTGTCCTACCCCAATATTTATTGACAAAATGCGTAACAATATTCGAAAATGTGAAAGTTATTCGATGACACTGCGATTTTTTTTTAATATTGAAGTCTTATGCAATAGTAATCTTGTGGAATTTCATTTTTTGTACTGCAACTGTAAACATTAAACACCATATCATGATAATGGCGTCATGTTATTTATTGAAAATAAAATGTAAAAATCACATTTTTCGGGTGCTTTTTTTTCTCTTTACAGTTTCTCTTTTCTTTCTTTCTCATTTGCATTTTATTGTAACAGAAGTTAAGCATTCGATAGAATTGTTCCTTTATCTGTTTATTTCGTGCTTACTATTTCTAATTTGTTGGATTACTTCCCCTGACGATAATTACATGCTGTCCGAAATTTGAAAAAATCGTTTTATTTCTTTTCACAACGAAAAAACTTATTCTTTTTACTCCTCCCTGTACCTTTCTGAAAGGAAAAAAAATAAAGGATCGACCGAAGTGAAAAAAAGTATCGTAAATTTTTGAAAGAGGCCACATAGGTAAGGATGCAATTGTAAGTAACGCTGTCAAGTGAATGTATAAAGGCAACAGAATCACGATTCCATGCTTCTGGCATGGCGAGTGATCTAAGCCAAATAATCGAAGCTGACGTTAAATTTTAAAGGGGAGACATTCCGATCATCCAAAATACCCCGCGCCATATTGAAACGGTTTCAACACAAACACAATGTGTTTGAAAATCAAGACCGGGAGGAACCCAGTCGTCAGAGAGAGAGAGAGAGAGAGAGAGAGAGAGAGGCGAGACGAGACGAGACGAGACGAAACGCGTGAAGTAAAGACGTGGAAAAATCTTCTCTGCGTCTGTCTGTCTGTCTGTCTGTCTGTCTGTCTGTCTATATTCCACACACTAGTAGCATAACACACCGTTTATAGGCAGGGAATCTGAAAGACTGTCAACAGACATAGTAGCAGTAATTTGTAAACTTTGAAAAAGTTGGATTGTATTTTTTTTATTTTAACTCTATTATTCTCTCCCCCTATCTTGATATACAGAAAAATACAATATAATCCACACAGACTAACCTTCATTACTGCCCTGTTTTTTTTTTGTTCTTGAGTGTTTCCCATATGCTGCTTATGCACCCAGCCGCCACTTGATTTGGGTTGTTGAGAAGTGCAACTCCGAGAAAACTGTCCCCTTTTTCTCGGGTCTTTCGCTTCTCTGAGATCAGAAATCACAAAGTGGCTGAGCAAGAAAAGGATTTTCGACTGATCATCTGACATCTTTGATCACCTAGAGGCGGAACAAAAGCGAACTGCTGTACACTCAAGTGCGACTAACTTACGGCCAGTTGATGCACGCAACATAATTTTGAAAAGGAGAGTCAAAGTGTCATAACACACCGACTAATAAATCCAACAAAGATAAACACTGATTATACAGAGCTGACAGATTAATGATAGCGCCAGACAACAGAAAATAAAAAGACTAAAAAGAAGCTTTTCAAACTCTTCAAAAATCTCGATTTTGAATTCGAAATGAATATACGTTGTTCAATATTTGGATGTAGAATTAAATCTACAAACTGATAGTGTCCCCACCCCATATATGTAAACAAATACAAATATTAAAGGGCGTAAACACTAACCATTATACTAGCAGAATCAAACACATCCATTAAGGAATAGAACTTAGATTGCCAAAAATTCCTCCCGAAAAAAAGAATCAACGATAAAAGGAAAAAAATTATGAAAGTAGACATAAAGGCAAATTAGAATACTAACTCAGTTAAACAAACAAATGAAAAATAATACTAGAAATCGAAATATTATTTAGTTCAACCCAGTGTTTAATTCAGTTATAAAGTCTAAAATAGGGCAAATAATTTTAAAAATTAAATTATAAGCACTTCTCTAAAATCTTGTAATTATATAAAATATTCAATAGAAATAAATTAAAGTTATATCTGTACTAGTAATTTCGAAAAGTACGTAAAGACACAAAATGCTAGAAACTTAAAAATATTGCCAACGAAGTATTCAAGAGTATGAACAAAAATAAATGCCAATTTGACGGACTTTGTAAAACAGAATAAGTTATTCAGAAAGCATAAGTACATGATGTAGATGGTTAAAGAAAAACAAATTTAGGATCCACAAAAGTAATTTTAAAAACAGATGGAACAATCATAAATCAACATTCAAACTGGAAAACCTTAAAAATTGTACGAAACTGGCTAACAAGGTGGAGAAATTAAAGGAAAAAATAAGGCAAACATCTTGATATAGCATAAAAAGCAAAATACGTACAAAGGTGGTGATGTAAGGTTGTGCCAAGAAGAAAGGTTAGCCATGATATCAATTCCATATAAAAAAGATACCAAATGAAAGATCAAAAATAAAGTCCAGACGTAATAAAAATAAAGTAGATTTTAGGATCATACAAACCTGGAAGAAAATTTTTAAGATCCTACATTCGTTTCTCTTTGTTTTTTTCTTTCTTAGTGATTCTCATATTGTATGTACCCGAAGAAGGTCACATAACACAGCAAGATGTAATAATAATAATAATAATAATAATAATAATAATAATAATAATAATAAAGAGGAGGCTACTGTTAGAACAGTAAATAAGAAACAATGTAGAAAATATAATTTTTAAATCTTCCCAAAAACGACAAAAGTGGACTTATTGGAGTTTTTTTCTATAATCATTTCATCCTAAGCAAAGCAGTACTGCCACTGGTGTGCAGAGGGCTACATAAAAGGAAAGTGATAAATTATAAAGAGGAAAACGAAAGGAAAGAGAAATCTGTTACAGTGGGTCTCAGAAAATAGCTCAGAGAAGAAAGGTGATTACTGGTGTGAAGAAAGTTGCTTGAGAGTATAGGTAAAAAGGAGAACACGATACAGGGGCTATTCGGAAATGGATCAGAAAAGGATAGGAGTTAAGAGGATAAGACATGGCAATTGACGTTGAATTTAAATTCTTGGAGATTGTAGCTATCAGAAAAGCAAGTATACGGAAGAGGCGGGAAGTATAAAAAAACTGATAGAGTAGACGTGGCGGTTCTATTTGATTGTTTTGGCTGTAAAAGAGTGGGGCCTTGTCGCACGTTTGGTTGCTTGAGTAAAGTCATGTAGAGGGGACGCCAGGGCGCAAATTCCGTGAAAATATTTGTAGAGCAGATAGGAGGAATCTATATTACGTCGGTGAGAAAGTAACTGGAGTCGGGGTGCTAGGTCGGGATTAAATACATTACAGATTCTCATCTGTATCCGGTCGAAAACACTGAAATGAATAGCAGGATCGCCCGACCAAATACAACGACAGTATTCTATGCATGGGCAGATGTTTGATTTTCTCTGTAAGATGGATCCATGCGAGAAAAACTTCCTGACCCGACACAGTGACCAAATTTCTAGCAATTAGATTTAGCTAGTTATTCAATGTAGTCGTTCCACTTGAGGTCAACTGTTTACTCTGTAAACAAATAGTTTCGTTACATTCACTTCCACAGAGCTAACCCTAAAAATAGTATGAGTCAATGTCATCTCATCTAAGAGTTAAAGAGCAAGGCAGATTATATTCTATAACCTTGGTTAAGAATAATCCTACTGCAGAAATGAACAACCTCTAAGGAAATCAGCTGTGAAGTGATTCAAGAAAGTAATATGATCGCCTATGCATTTATATCGTATGGCCCTTAACTAAATAAAACAAATGAGAGCGTCATAAATTATGATATATCGTTAATATATAGTATCATCGGCTTGAGGTGAGCTTCTCACTATCACTGCCTTCAGGAACATCTATAAATTGATGTGAAGCATTATTCGATTCACTGAGAGAATAAGAAGAAACCGGAAAAATGAAAACCATCGTGAAATAACAGGCAATACGGTCACTTAACATGTGTAGAAGAAGAGGAAACAGCCTCGGGATTTCTAGCCGAATTTCTGGTATCATGAGTCATCATTACATACACTATTTATATTCGGATTATTGTCTCATCTTTTTTGTCTTTTTGCTTTCCAGCTATCCGCACGTGTATATTCATCTGCATGGAATTCTGAACTGAACCATTTATTTAAACTGCTCATGTCTAGGGATGTGGACTATTTTTATTTTATTTAGTACTGTTCTGTTATTGTTGCATTCTTTTCACTGAGTGCAAGTACACACTAGCCGACACAGTAATTGAACTCACAATCAGTATGTTACCAAAATCACACACCAACGTTTTAATGCACAAAGCAATTTTCCAGTAGATTGAAATTCCTGTGTTTCCTGATCAATATATACATGCAAAAAGCCAGAGGGAACACAAGCACGAATAGAATATATATATATATATATATATATATATATATATATATATAAGGTAGCAGGGTTGTTAAATTGATTTTATATAAGATGAAACTCTGTCCCTCGAGAATTTAGCAGACTATAATTTGCCAAAATATTGTTTTTCTCCCCATTTTATATATCTGAAAGGCATATGATAAGGCTTCAGCACAGATTATAATCCATGTAAATTTAATCAAGATATTCATAATTTTTCATCTAATATATTCTACTGGCCAGAAAATGCCGCAATAATAATTTCTCCATACCTACACACAGATATATATATGTTTATGGGCACAAGACCGAATGGTTACTGCGTTTGCTGTCTGGCTATGAAAGATGTTGCTTCAGGTAATTGAAAATAAATTATATTAGAAAACTAGCAATAATTTTCAAGACAAAATCTGTTTATTTTCGATAAATTTTGCAATTGGAATATAAGTTGCAGTTATTGAATAACGTTGGCCTTGAATCAATAAATTCGCTCTTGTTAGGGATTCCTATATATATATATATGTGTGTGTGTGTGTGTGTGTGTGTGTGTGTGTGTGTGTGTGTGTGTGTGTGTGTGTATATGTACAAATTTACATTAAAACTAGAATACCTTAAAAATTGTACCAAACTGGCTAGCCATCACTGGAAATTAAAAATGATAAAATGAAATAGACCTTGAAATAATATGAAGTATCGTAAAAATAAGACAAATCATACAATGGTGACTATGTCGGCAGATTTTTCCAGGAGAAAATGTTAGCCATTATGATGTCTCAGAACAAAAAGAAAATACAGAATAAAAGAACCGTAAATGCTGAGCATCAGGAAGAGACAACTGAAGTTCCTGGGACATTCAATGAGGAAGGAGGTTGCCAGGAGCAACAGGAGCAAACATACTTGGAGCCACAAGAGATAGGGAGACGTGAAGAGCCATGATCGCCTACATCATGAAAGGACAGGGCACATAGAAGAAGAAGAAGAAGAAGAAGAAGAAGAAGAAGAAGAAGAAGAAGAAGAAGTAATGTCCAGATGTAATCATGCCCTTCAGTACTTTTTATGCTAATACAAACCTGGATTATATTGTTTTAAAATCCTTAAGTAATTCCTCCCTAAATTTAAAAATTTCCGGTTCTTTAAAAATTCCAGTCACGTTTTCATAAAAAAATACCTGTTTGTACCTTTGTAAAACGGAAAATCAGTTATAATAAATCGTATGAAAATTTATTTCCAAGTTAAAAAAATATTCAAAAGTTCTACAAAATAAATGATCACGTTTTAATACAACTGAGTACTAATTATGAACAAAAAGTAACATTATATATAGTCACCCGCAGACAGATCTGTTTCGCAGCTCATCAGTACGATTAGACTCTGATTGCTTTTAACCCAGGATTGAAACCCGACCGAAGTGGCGTCAGTCGGCGGTTCTACCTCTGGGCCATGCGTGCACGGTAGAAGAAGGTAGACTTTGTAGCATGTATATTGTCATTATACACGCCCAATAGCCAGAGTGTTCTAATTCATTACTGAATGAGCGATGCGTACATGCCAGAGTAGCTACTGTTTTTCAAAGTCTCCCATCCGTCCAGAGTGTTCAATCAGGGTGTGAGAGCGTAGTCATCCGCAGAGAAATCTGTTTCGCTGTATCACAGCTCATCGGTACGGTTAGACTCCGATTGCTTTTAACCCAATATGCGACCCAAAGCCTCGCAATATCTAGGAATCAATATCGGTTAAGAGTAGGTATTATCTCTAATATGAAAAAGAAACAACTGATTCAGTTCTGTAGGCATTTAGAAAGACTGAACGAACCCATCATCCTGGCTGAGGGCAGCATTACTCAATACGTTTCAGCTTATGTTCAAAATTGTAACATTTTTCTCAAACAGATTTACAGGAAAAATTAAAACTATTTTTATAATATAATTTATTTCCGTTTACCCAAAGCTGCATATATACACCTCTACGCTAACATAAACACCTACAATACCGGCACTAATTATTAGGCCATCCCAGTTTTAAAATGTATTTCAGGCTATTTTTAGCATTTATTATCAGGTAGATAATTATAAGTGAAAATAGAAGGGTTCTTTTTTTAATACTTTACAACAAAATGTGCATCCAATGAACTGTTCTCGTGTCTAGTTTTTGTGCTCTCTTCCCCAGGCTTTGAAAAATTTTCAAAGCAATAATAACAAATGAACTATTCTATTTTCATGTAGAATTATCCACTTGTCATTAAATACTAAAAATAGTATGAAAGACATAATTTATTTTTTAAAACTGGGGTGACCTAATTATTACGACCGGCAGTGCATATACCTATATATCTGTAAGTTTCATATATGTGCGTGTATGTGCGTGTGTGGATTTGCATGTATGTGTTTGCAATTCTCACCATTATAACATTGTCCAATTGATAAATTCTGTGTTCTGTGTAGGTTGAAAATATAGAAAATCATCATCAAAATTAACGAAAATAATTTTAAAAATAATAATGATAATCATAATGATAATAATAATTTGATAAAAACGGGCAAAAAAGATTAAATTTATTTTTCTTATATGAAAATAAAACTTTACGGCGATAAAAATACTCATAATTAAGCTTATGCACAGACAAGTAAACAACATATTTCTTTGATAATGGCGTCATTAATAGCTTTAATATAACGTCAAATTCTTGGGCCATCGTTTGAAATAACGGGCATAACTGATGCTCTATAACGTCATTCACTCAATGGTCCTCTGGTCTAATCCTCTTAATACATCAAAGCAATTTTAAGCTTTGTTCCTATCAGAAATCCTGGTTTATCTCATCACTATTTACATTTCCCTCTCAGACAATCGTCAACCAGTCGGAATTACTAAAAAGCAAACGAAATATTTTTTTAATATAAAGCCAGAAAATTCAACATAAAATCTTACTAGTCAAGCTTAGGTCAACCATTGCACTACTGTGGATGTCTAAACTGATTACTTGAAAGAATTCCTAACATTTACAACGCGTAAAACGTACTAGATCGATGCAAATATTTTCCGTTTTTGTAAGAAAAATAGTCCACGTACATCACTGTATATCGTAGTTGTGGAGACATTAATATAATTATGTTGATTAATAAAAAAGACGGTTTTTACTTTTATTTTCTGACGGATTATATCTTACATTATATATTAATAATATTTTTTTAAAAATCAATGGTACCACTGATTGCCCAACAGTATTCCAGAGACAAAAAATTAATAGATTTAACTTAATTAAGCATAATGAGGAATAACTATTCAATGTTTTCCTTAGACCAATTTCCCAATACGCACACAGAAACTGACAGTAGACAAAGTGTACAGGCTACATAAAGCGAAGTACCACTTGATTTGATGAATAATTAAATCATGAAAACAATCATAGTTGTGCAGTGAATTTTAGACAGAAATATTACACAGACACGCATGCGCACAGACACCCAGACACAGAGAAAAATGAGATATATATTCAAATAATAATAGAATTCCATTTAGATTGAGATGGTATAATCTATACTGCAACTCCGAATAAATTTTCATTTCTAATAAGCACATTTTTATTTTGTATCTAAAAGTGTTTTTTCGCACGACATGTTTTCGAAGGCTAAAGTAACAGAGGAAAAGCAGCGAATAATCTCTTTTACGACATTATGTAATTGGCTGGAAGAACAAAGATTAGGAGAGATCAACCATGTCGCGTAACCTAACGGAGCTACAAGAAATCTTCATTGCTCAATTTTCAGCCTTGATAGACTTCAAAAACTGTGTAGATCTCTAATTATTTCCCACTCTACAACACATTTCACACTGGTCAAAAATATGACAGAGCCCAGTGGAAGACCATGATCGCCTACGTCCTGAAAAGACACGGCACATGAAGAAGAAGAAGAAGAAGAAGAAGACGAAAACAACAACAACAACAACAACAACAATAACAAAAACATAAAAGACATAAAAAACTACTTACTAAGCTCTTCAATGATTTAATCGTCGTAAACATTAAAACAATTGCATGTTTATTTTTACAGATATTCAGTCTGTATTATTTAAAAGACATTTGCACACTGTTGCAGGCAGTCTTTCATGAAACGATAATTTCTTTGACACAATTCACAGAAATTTTTCCATAGCATGGCTTAGTGATTGAGGGAATATTGATACGATATTGTGTATATATGTATAAAAACTTTTTACTGAGACGATTTACATATAAATAAGTGCTCAATACACAGATCAGAAAACTAAAATCAGAGCGCTAGTTAATTTTCGCTGGCTGAGGAAACGTTCAGCAATAACAGAAAATGTTAGTGATATATATATATATATATATATATATATATATATATATATATATATATATATATGTGTGTGTGTGTGTGTGTGTGTGTTGCTTACTTTTGGTATAATTAGAAGATAACACAAACTTGAATTAATGATGTTTATTTTTGGTATAAAACTTTAGGTTTTTACATCAAGTTACAACCTTTAAATTTTGTGTGGATACAAGAGCAGAGTAGCTAAATTTTCTTCACTGTGGGATGCTAGTAGTAAACGAGCCTATCCCTTCTGGACTCTAGTGGTCAACTGACTAGTCTCTTCCCTTTTTCAAATCTCCTACACAAAACGACTGTCCCTAACTCCTACGTCTTACTCCTATTCTTACTCCTACTCTTACCAAAAGAAAAGGTTCCTTATTTTGAATTCTTGGCGTCAGTGTGTCTATCTTTTTCTATTTTTAGAACACTCGCCATTTTATAAACCATAACAGAAGTTTCCTCTTTAGAACCGAGTGCGCTAATAATAACAGTACTCGTTATATTTCTTCCAGGAAACTTTTCGACCTGAACGAGATTTTATATTTATCATGGGAGAATCTCCTTTTTTATTTCTTGTATTTATTTCTTGTTCTGAATCACTAAGTGTTTTGTTTTTATTCATCTTTTCTTCGACTTGTTTCTCTACTATTTGTTTTTTACTTCTATATATGGTTTCAACCTGTCCCCAGAAACTTGAGTATCCATATCATTATTTATCTTAACCAGAAAATATTTAGGTGTTCACTGAAGGACTGTGTAGGAACCTGAATAGGGGGCCTCCAATGGTCTTCGAACACGACCCACTCTAATCCAAACTTTATCACAAGTTTGAAGTTTGTCTGGGATATAAGATTTTGCGGAAGTATTAACTCTTTTGGTGAAGTATCTCACATCAATTTGTGACATGGTCTTATGTAAATCTCTTGTGAACTTTTGAGTTATAGCCTCCTCGCTTGTGCTATCTATTAGTAGCTGTGGTAGCAAACATTATGCGCCTGTAAGAACATAAAAAGGAGAAAAATCAGATACTGCGAATCCCAAGAAGTACTATTGGAAGAGCTGTGAGACAGGACTCTTTTCGTGCTATAATACAGTTTTAATGGTCCTGTGCATGCTCCCAATCAAACCATTACATTGAGGATGATAAGCTGTAGTACGTAGTCTATAAAAAACAATTATGTTTGTTATTTCACTAAACAACTCACTTTCAAATTGTCGGCATCTGTAGGTTATAACTTGCAACCGGACAACCCAACGTGTGACCCACGTGTTTATAAAAGCCTCAGCTACACCAGCTGCAGTGATTCCGCTGATTGGTTATGTTTCTACCCAATGAGTTGTGCGATCAATACATATGAGGATATATCTATACGGGCTGATGTAACTGCTATTTGGGCTTTTTGCTAGTGGGAGTGGTCCTACTATATATATGTGGACTTGTGAAATCTAGCTGATGTTATTCCTAATGTCTGTATAGGTAATTTTATATGTTCGTAGACCATTGATTGTTGGCAGGTTGTGCATGATGCACAAAAGTCTTTGATTGATTTATCCATGTTTGGTCAGTAATATCTAGCTTTAATTATCTTAATGTATGATTTAATGCCAGGGTGATTTATGGAATGGATACTATAGAATATGGACTCACGCAATTAAGATGGAACAAAAGGTTTGGGGTAAGACGTTGATAAGTCGCACCATATAAATTGGTTATCTCCAGGTATGGTGAATTTTTTTAAGTCCTGAAAAGATTGAATTTCTGTATCAGATGTCTGTGCTTCTGCAAGTGCAGATAAATCACTCGCATCTATTTGTACAGCAAGAGATGATCAGGATAGACAATCAGCAACTATATTCTGCCTACTTTTTACATGTTCAATATCTTAAATAAATTATGTCAGTAAAGCTAATTGTCGTTGTTGTTTGTATTTTTCCTTTATTTATTTCTTTTTTTCACCTTCTTTATTTTTTCTCTCTATTTTTTTTTATATCCCGCTCCTTCCCTTTCTGTTCTGTTTTGTTTAACCCAATTCTCAATTTAACGACTTCACTTTCTTAACCCTTTTCGTTTGTAAAGCTAGACATGCCAAATTTTCCTTCTCTTCACTTACAATTCTATCTAAAAGTAAAAACCAAAAATAGACTGATTTACGAAAACATTTTTTGTGACGTAATTTTCTCAAACCTTAAGCGTTATTTATTTTTTAATCTTTTATTTCTCTTTTTAATCTTATTTTTATTCTCATTTTGAATATGGACTGTTGCTGAGGATACGTGAAATCTCTCTTAGGAATTTCATCTTGAAATGTTCAGTCAACATTTTTGAAATTTGAAAATTTATTTCAATTTAATATATATATATATATATATATATATATATATATATATATATATGTATATATATATATATAAATTTTTTTTCGGGAATAAATGTATAAAAAATATGAGAGGTGGATGACTTCAAATTTTATTGTGTGTTATTAAGCTTCTTTACATGCTTTTTAATGTGTTTGTTGGAATGTTGAATTTGTCGACGAGAGTTGGTTGAATTTTTTTGTGCTGAAATCTTGATAAACTGAAAGATCACGCATTTTAAATTCTGTGTATGTAGCCAGCAATTGTTCTTTAAAGTAAATACAGACGTTCTGTGTTGATTAATATTAATGACTAACTTTACTAAGAGACTAGGAGAAAATTTCATGAGAATTGGTACGCGACTTAAAAGACCCAATTACAAGCGCTGTTTTGTAGGAGGTTACGAGCATTTGAAAAGAACACTCAATTTTGTAATATATATTGTTTAAAAAACTATGTTAATGTGCCCGTTATGAAGAGATGTATACTAAATAGGTTGAATAAAAATACAAAACCTTTCATTCCTTAAGTAACTATATTTACTTATCTTTGTGTATACTCTCGTTTTTTAGAACATGAGAAGTGTCAAAAGAAGTAAACACTTTTTTCGTTTTAGGGAATTCTTTATTTTTTCCTAGCTTATGATTTTATTTATATATTTTTCATAATATAGATGTCTATTTTATTTTATGGAAATTATTTATTTGTTCCATTTTATGTCCATAAATCATCAGGATAGCGACTGAAAAAACACTTAAAATACGTCAGTTATGGATCAGATTATTCCATTTAGAATAAACGATAAGAAAATTAAACATAGAATAATCTAAGCTAGCGGTAGTTGGAGTTTAACTACAACTTACTCCGAAACAAATATATTAAACTAAAATCTCGAGTCGTGTTTTGTAAATAGCCTCCTCATATAGAAACTTCCACATAAAGAGAGAGAGAGAGAGAGAGAGAGAGAGAGAGAGAAGGAGAGAGGTCAATAGATAGATAGATAGATAGATAGATAGATAGATAGATAGATAGATAGCTTAAAGATTGAGTTCAAGCATGCCATCTGTGATCGTTATTCAGTGTTGAACTCAGTCCAGTAATATGGTCTGTAAAATATTTACGCAAGCATTATATGTGATATTTTGCAATTTTAAGCATATATCTTGACGGAGATCTTCATGTTTCCGAGACCAGTGAATATTAGATCTGAAAATATATTGTATGCATGCACAAAAATATTTAATAGTTAACATGAACACCTGGACGTTCCAGTTCTTTATATATATGAGGCAAACCAAGAAGACGGAGTGTTACTTTATGATACTCATTTTTGGCTCTAATTTGTATTGAATTACCAATTCCGCCATAGCTGCTTTTTCAATTACCAATTTCTCTAATTTGTATTGGTTAACAATTTCATCATCACTATTTTTTACCAATGACCCCAAGCTTCCGTTGAAACATGAATCTATCAGCTGCCGCTTGGTGTTCACCTCAGCATGCATTTTATATTTGCATGAGCTCTATCTCTGATATTGAGCACTTTTGCCGAATAATATTGAATAACTAAAATTATATATTTATTATGTGTTTATTTGTGATTGTTACAATTAATATATGAAATATATGTAAGTCTATATATATGCTTTAAATAAATAATTGATCATACGAAAATGTACATTCCTGCTTACGCATCCGTTAATTTTTATGCAATAAATACATACATTCATATTGCTGTGTGTCCAAGGTGATTTTATGCTATCTCGCCTCCCGGAATTGCTGAATCTTATTAGAAATCAAACGGAGATGATGTCTGTCACAGCGTGGCTTTCAAAAATCAACGGTAATATATATATATATATATATATATTACTTTAAATATTTATTATGATTTGTGCAGTTTGAGATTAATTCTGCATTTCTGGAATTAATCTATTTGAATAATCGGGCAGCGATGTCAATCTGGTCTTTTAGGGAGAATATTTTTCAGCATTGATATTATCAGTCATTTCAGTTCCTCACAAGATGATTTTTTCTGAATTTGTCTCTATATAGCATCCATGATTATTTTATTTTCTTCATTTCTATTCCCGATTTCTAATCTATCTATGATTAAGACCTACCTTACTGTCGTATATTTACTCATATATATATATATATATATATATATATATATATATATATATATATAGTCATCCGCAGACAGATCTGTTATGCTGTATCACAGCTCATCAGTACGGTTAGACTCCGATTGCTATGAACTCAGGATTGAAACCCGACCGAATTGGAGTCAGTAGGCGATTCTACCTCTGAGCTATGGGCGCTTGGTAGAAGGTGACAGACTTTTTTGCGTGTATATTGTCATTATACACGCCCAATAGCTGTGAGTGTTTTAATTCATTGCTGAATGAACGATGCATAGATGCTAGAGTAGCTACTGTTTTTCAAAGTCTACCATTCTTCCAAAGTGCTCAATAAGGGTGTGAGAGCGTAAATATTCATCCGCAGACAGATCTGTTTCGCTGTATCACAGCTCATCACTACGGTTAGGCTCCGATTGCTTTTAACTCAGGATTGAAACGTGACCGAATGAAAAGTATTGAGTTTCAGTCCACTTCATTTTAAGTTTGGAAAGAAAATCAGTTCATGTTTATAAAGAAATATTGTCTGATTTTAAGTCGTCTAAAGGTAATACCTATCATTTACTGAGTGAACGTTTCATGTCCTAATCCAGTTCCGAAATGACTATATATATATATATATATATATATGTGTGTGTGTGTGTATAAATAAATTAATACACATATGGGGATACACACATGTAAAAATGTATTTCAGGTGTTAATAAAACATAGTTAATGTAGTATAAACGGAGCAATTAGTTATATATATATATATATATATGTATGTATTAAGAAATAAGGATGATATCCTACGTCCATGGCACAACTTGAAGTTTCATGCGTTACACAATCATCACGTAAATATTACGAACTGATAGTTGTATTTAATTTCATAGGAGTTTAAATTATAATGTTAGGGTGCTATTTCTTAATATGGCAAGTGTGCAATTTAAATAAACAAAGATTACATGTAGATAATATAATTAAAATTTTAAATTAAGAAACAAGAATTTTTATTAACATGCAAGTAGATGAATTCAAATGAACGTAGTTAATAAAAATTAAGAATAATATTTTCGGGGGAAAAAAATTAAGAAAGTAAAAAGAAAAAAGTAAAGAAATAGATAAAGTAAGGGAGTGAGATAAAGAGAGGCAAACGTATAGAGAAATCTGTATGAATTAGTAACTAAGAATTAAGTATTTTTTCTATGTCACCATGTGGACATTTATTCATTTTTTGTAAAGACGCTTGCGGTTATTTATATGATTTAAGGTGATATGTTATCTAAAAAAGTAAGTACCTCTCTCTATTTTCCATGATGGATTCTTATATATATATATATATATATATATATATATATATATATATATATATATAGTGTATCGAGGCAGCAAATAATTTTCAAAACATATACTGTTAAATATAAATGACAATGAATATCTATTATGTTTAATCATGAGCCGTTCTAAACGTCGTATTTTGGCTTTAATTCCAGTTGAAAATAGACACAAATTCTCCAAAGTTTGGATAATTTTTTATTTATTTAATTCTAAGCTTTTGGCTATCATGAGGCATCTTCAGAGAGGTTATTAAGACGGTAACACAATAACATCCACCATCACCGACGATTTTATTTTGTGTTGACATAAAACTCCGCTAGGCAACAGCAATATATATATATATATATATATATATATGTGTGTGTGTGTGTGTGTGTGTGTGTGTGTGGTATATAATATATGATTATATTTTATCTCATGCAATATGAACGACTAACTCGCACGATATCAAGATAAGAAGTACTTAAATATAAAAGCATTGCTCTCTTTTTATATTTTACTTTATACATACACACACGCATACACACACACACAAACTCATACAAATTCACACTTACATATATATATATATATATATATATATATATATATATATAACATATATTTAGTGTATCTAGGCAGCAGATAATTTTATAAACATATAATGTAAAATATAACAGACACTGATTGTCTGTTATGTTTAATCATGAACTGTTCTAAACATCGTATTTTGGCTTTAATTTCAGGTGAAAATGAAGACAAAAATGATATAATATTTGTTTTTTATTATGCTGGTTCTAAGCATTCAGTTCACATGAGCCATCTTCAGAGAGGTTACAGGAACGTAAGCATAACGGTGTGACGTCATAGAAATTTACGAACTGCGTCTTCTATTCGGTAACTGTTATCGTTGCATAGCAAAGATGGACAAATTATTTTCTTTATTTTACTGAAATTAAAACCGAAATACGATGATTAAAACGGCTGATGATTAAACATAATAGACATTCATCTGCTGTCAAATTTGACAACATATATATATATATATATATATATATATATATATATATATATATATATATGCTGTAAATACGTGTTTGAGTTGAGTGCAATTTTTAACATGTGCCAAGTGAATTTTTTATTATGACTCTTGAATACACAGACGGATTGAATCATATTTCCTGTGTATACAAAATACTAATGTCTACTTGGACACAAATCCAATAAATATGTTTAAATCAATGAGGAAAATGTTGCATTTTAAATAAAATCTATGAATAAAAATGATGTCAAATTATATATATTAACCTGGATGCCCATTACCATACATACATACATACATACATACATACATACATATTTATATATGTGTATGCGTGTGTGAGTGTGTTTGAGTTTTAGTGAGCGTGTAAATTTATGTATGTCTCAAAAGCCATGATATATTTGTCGATTATCGGGTAAGCTCAACTCTATCACATAGAAGCGAAGTATCTTGACGTGGCATCGATTCTAGAATTGGTTGGACGAGCTCTGCAGAAATCTCTTCTCGATAGCTATCCAGATCTTGCTGATATTTTTAAATGCAGGATCTTGTGTGGAAATAAACTTTAGCATGGTTGAGATATATAACGGTATGTTCATTGTGTTGTAATGGATATCGGCTTGAAATAACTTCGGATTCCAGTTGAATTCGTTGCATTCACGAACGTGCAAATACACTTGGCATCGGTATAACCCATCTCTTCTCCCTGCAGCTATGGGTTGAATAGCAGGACAGATTACACTTTATAGCCTTGACTAGCCACAATTCTACCTCAAAAATTAATGGCAACCTAATGCATGATAATCTTTTGCCCAGTCAGTCATGGATTTTTCGAGACATGATCGCCCAAGCGTGTATTATGTATGGCAGTTAACTTATTCTTTGTTTTATGTTCCTTTCCTATCTGGAAGCTCTTTAGAGGTTTTCAAAGAGCATCGTGTATACACAAACAAAAGTTTCTTTTGAAACAATATTGTTTGCCAGTCAATGATATAGAACCCAAACTCTCCTGTTATTTAACCTATAACTAGAGAAAAGAGACGGTTTAATACCTTTCCCAAGATTATTTGAACGTAAGTGAATGCAAAGAATTTAACTGGCATTTGAACTCGTCTCCTCGATTTCTCACTACGCGCCGATATCCACTGCATCACAACGCTCATCCGCAACAACGTAAGATTGTGAAAAACAAAGAATTATAAAAATTAAAAACTATTATAATTATTGGTAGTAGTATTTGTAGCAGATAACAAAAAGAAAAGGAAAAGATAGAGAAGAAGAAGGAAAAGAAGAAGAAACAAAATCAATGACTTTTGTCCAATCTAAAAAAAAATATTATACTGCTAGTTTCATTATATAAGCAGAAAAGGAAAATAATATGTGCTTCCTGTGCTTTTATTGCTAAAAGGAACGTTGATTTTTGTTGTGGAGTAGTTTTGTACTGAACGTTATAATCGTACTATGTCGGTTGCTAATCGACTTAACGCACCCAAAATGTTAGGAACTTGGTAATTTTCCACTGAAAGCTGACTACTTAGTATTCGGCTAACTGCCGACTAATATCAACTGCCTTAGTCCAACAATGTCCAAACTGGAACTAACTAGTATTTTACTGAACTCCAGTAGAACTTCAAAGAACTCTCTAGAACTTCCCAAGTACTTCTTCCGTTAACATCTTGTTAACTCTACTTAATATAGGAGGGAGTGTCCATTATCTGAGGAATAGGTGTATTTCGCCATAACAATTTTTTACAGTCTGTGTTTGTGACATGAAATCAGTCAAACTCATTAGATAAATATGTTTTAATGTCATCGGAGTGTTGAAATTTTCAATCCCTGTATTCATATAAAGCGTCACATTTATTTCAACTGTATCTTTCGGTTTTTTATTATAGGGGAGAACAAGAAAATGGAATGCATGGTCATAAATTACAATAGGAGCACATAATGCCAGCTACAGTCAGGGGATACTAAAATCGAAAAATTACAGGGATTTAAATACCTTGAAAGTGTTTTAACAAAGGACGGAAAGTGGGACACTGAGATTCGAAGGCGTATTGTCATGACAAATTAACCATTCCAGAAGAATAGTAGAGTACTGCGAGACAGGAAAATTTTGCTGAAAACGCAGAATTTTGTACTGGATTGTTATGCGATAACTATCCTTCATTATGGCTGCGAATGCTGGATAACCTCTTCAAAGTTGAAGGAAAGACTTGAAGTATCTCAAATGTGATTCTACAGAACGATACTGATAATACCATCGACAAAACATCTGAGCAATAACGTGGTTTTGTACAGGATGGAAACGAAAAGAAATCCTGTACCTAACATCAGGAAAATATAACTGTAGTCTCTCTGGGAGATGTAATGAAAAATGAAGGCTTGGAGAACCTAATTCTCACGGAAAGGATAGAGGAGAAGACATGCAAGGGAAAAGTAACCTGATGAACCTGAGCAGATCGATGGTGAATAAGGGATAAATAATAAGGAGATGTGGATGGCCATGATCATCTAAATCCTGAGCGAACACAGCGCATAAATAAAAAAATAACTTCTAGTTCGTATTTTCTTTATAAGTTCAAAATTCCTCAGTGCTTCGTACAGATAACAATTCAATAAAATTCGTTAAAACAAGAAAAAGAAATTAAGAAACGACTGCGTCGTTAGATTTTCTTTCAGCAGTGAGATCTTCTCTCAGCTTAAGATGTCTTGTATCTCAAGCGCTTTTGTAACTAACACGTATAAACAGAATTTTTCAGGTTAAACGGATACAAACGACAGACTCCCCATAGGCTTAGTCTTTATGTGCGAATCAGTAAGATTAAAGTGACTCGAGACAGACGATCATAATATTTACGATTAGAAGTAAATGGATACCAAATAACATTAATACTTCTTGTAAATAAATAATGATTGAGAATAATGTTAATAAGAATTTAAGAGAATATTAGTATTAATACACACAGAAGGATAGTCCGACAGAGGGAAACAAACTTGAGGAAATGGTTGCTGAAACAGTTTAGGAGACATAACGAAAAGACAAACTTTATCAAGAGTTTCAAATGACAGAAAATTGTGGAAAGTCATGATCATCAACGCTCTAAAGGAACACTGCACGCAGATGAAGAAATAAATAAATAATAGCTTACAATATTATCCACGAAGTTTTGACAGCAGCTCTCACTGCTATCCCAAGTAACATGAACAACTGTAAAAAAAGTACCCTTAATGTTAACTCCACACGAGAAAACTGACATATGAAATGAATAATTGCGTCCATAATCTTTGCTGATAACGAAAATTCACTGTTTGTCTATACTTTTGAAATAAGTTAGTATTTACACGTTTTACATTGTTCGGCGTATTGTCCTCAGCGTTATTGCTATTATTACGACGTTTCGGACGTTGTACACTTCGGCCTTCTTCAGGGGCTATGCATTTCATATCGGACTCTTTATAACGGTCACTGGGGTATATTATTCTCATTCCATGTGCGATTCCACTTCTGGTAGTCATGTACTCATATTCCATTAACTTTACTTTCTTACTTATTTGTTCACCACTGTTGTTGACTGGTATTGAACTCTTTGTGTCAAATCACTGAAACTAACTGAAACTAATCAACGTTTATATTCAATGAGGTACGCGTCCTTGAGTATAGAGAAAACTATCAACAACTGTTGAAACCAAAACAAAAAACTGGGACTTTGTGGTAAAATATAGAAAGCGATCAGATCATCGTAATGTTTCAAAACCCATATTCACTAATTAAAGAGGTGGAAATTCACCAAGAAGTTCTCTCACTTAATATTCAAGTCCATCTGTGAGCATAAAGTCCGTGGGAGAACATGTAATACATGAAATAATAGTAATAGTGGATGTGATTTCATTTCTTCAATATGGCAGTGAATGCTGGACAATGTCATCAAAAATGAAAGAAAAACTTGAGGCAACAGAAATGTGGTTCTACAAAAGGATGCTGAGAATATCATGGATCGAGCATGTCAGCAATAACGAGGTTTTGGAAAAGATGGAAACAAAAAAGAAATTAATACTGACCATCAGGAAGAGACAGCTAAAGTTCCTGCAACATGCAATGAAGAAGGAAGGCTTGGAGAACCTGATACTAACAGGCCAGATAGAGAGGAAAAAGAGACAGGGAAAAGCAGGTGATAACATATTTGAAGAACCTGATCAGGTAGATGACGGAACGAGGGTTGCGTGGTGTAAAAGGAGAAAGCGTTCTAAGAGCCACCAAGGATAGAGAGACGTGGAAAGCCTTGGTTGTCAACCAGTTTACCGCAGAAAATTATTTCCTGCCCAGTCAGTCATGTTTCTTCAAGACATAGTAACCCAAGCGTATATCACGCATGACAATTAACTGACTGACTGTATTTACACACAATCTTGAATTATACTTAAATTATTTTTCTCACTGGCGGTATCACGTAGACTTTTCTGTGTTTTTAAAAAAAAAAGTGTTAATAATTGAAAATTATTTTAAAGACCCACATATGAAAAACCTAATAATAGGAAATGTTTAAGAAATTATAATAAGTATGATATAAATAATTTAATGTAAGTATATACAAAATTCAAGGCCAAAGAGCCACTCCAAATAGAGGTACCGAATCACAATTTTTCATGAAAGTGAAAGGAGGAAAAAGTGCATATTAGGAGGTATTGTTCAGGGTGGGTAAAAAGAAAATGTTGTTAATTTCACCACATTTGCATGAAACAAAATATATTGTCATCACTAAAGACTTAGAATTTCAATATTATTTTCTGTTCGTTTCTCCGGGTGACAAATGTAACTCAGCATAGCACTAAATCTTGAAAGTGCACAGGTGAACTCAGCATCCTGTTACAATATGTGGTTGTCCTTGATACTATTTTAGATTTGTTGGAGCCGTGTTTATCAACCTCTCGCTAAAACTTGTAGCAACAGAGATGTGCTTCTACAGAAAGCTGCTGAGGATAAAATTGACTGATCATCTGAAGAAAAACGAGGTTTTAGCCAAAATGAAAACAAAAAACATATACTTAACATCAGGAAAAGGCAGTTAAACTTTCTAGAGCTCGTAACGATGAAGGATGACGTGAAAACCTGATGATTACAGGGTAGATTGAAGGAAATCAGGACAGGGGAAAGCAGTGCGTAGCCCACTTGATGAAATGAATGGTAGAACAGAGTGTTAGGGAAATATATATATATATATATATATATATATATATATATATATATATATATATATATATAAAACATTAACAGCTACCAAGGCGATGAAGGTGAAGAGGCTATGATCACCTACGCCTTGATGGGGTAAGGCACATATTCTTTTAAATCATTTCACTTCAAGCAAAGCAAGTTCAATGATAATGTATAGCAGGTTAAAATGAGAAAAAATAATGGGTACAGTGGGATATTGAAGAGAGGATAAAAATGAACGCGGTTCAAGAACATAGAAGATGACAATTGAAGTTGTATTTAAAATTTCGAATATTGTTGTCACCAAAGAAACAAGTAAATAGAAGAAAGAAACACAGACGGAAAGTGGAAATAAAGAAACTATTGAAGTAGAAGTGACGGTTACATTTAAATATTTCAATATCAAAAAGATGCCAATCTAGTATCACACTTACATTCATGTAGTCGGGTCACTAGGATAAAGGCCCGTTAAAGCAGATGCCATAAACATATTTGTAGAAAAGACAAAGGGAGAGGCCACGTCACCTCTGTGAGAATATGACTGAAGTCGAGATGACAGAATTGTTTACATATGAGATCCTTCTTTGGATTTTTGTGGTCCACGAGGCCTTCACCACGCTCCTCAGTACCTACTGGCAAATCTCAGTTGTGATTCTTAGGCCCTTTTGAATGAAGAACGGAGGCATGACGTCAACTTTGCTGGAGATGACGCCAAGGACCATGATGGAAAGGGGGAAAATTCGTATGCTTCACAATTGGAACCTCCTCGATGTTTTGCAGATCCGCCTATCATTCTGCCTTTTGCTTGTCTGTTCCTGGATGAAATTATTTTCATCAGAGAAGAACCTAAGCATTCTTTCAAAACGGCCTGAGTGTCACCGCTGAGATTTAACTGAGTAATACTAAAGAAGAGTATAATATAAGTAGACTTAGATATGGGCATTGAAAACAATCATCTACTCGTGATGGCAGGAGCAGGAGAAAATTTATGAAAGGTTAGATAGTTACAAAAAGATGAATACATTATTTCGACTGTAAAATGTCGGAAACGTTGTTGCGTTCTAGCTCCGTCTAGGAAACTTGGCAAATGGATGAATATTTATTCAATTTTTATGATTCAAGCAATAAGTTAAACTGTACTTCCAAACCTTGATTGGATTCTAAAAGAAACAAGAATTATTTTAAATTCAAAATCAAGTAAATTCAAGTGAATGCATTGAGAAAACTCTTCCATAGTTAGGCAAATGCAGACGGCAATTCTACTCCTGCTGCTTCTTCTCTCGCACTTCGCTCCCATATTCTTGCTTTCCTGATGGCTACAACCTCCAGAAATTTAAATGCAATGTCAATACTCATCTAATAACCACTGGTCTCTAGCTCTCTCCCCACCCCCGTATATCCTTCCCTTTCTCTCCACCTATGTATCTGTCATCGCACCTGCATTCTCAGCTTTCTATTGCTCCTTTCGAACTAGTTTGTACTCCCCACTCTTTTCTAATTAATCTTTTTACAGTTATGTAGCCCCCTGGCTCATCAGTGGCATTTCTGCCTTGCTCGGGGTGAAATGATTAAAAGAAAAATTACCTTTCAAAAATCATGGCAATCTAAAAAGTAGGAAAATATGTAGATTCAAACATAATAGCTAACTACTTGATGGTGCAAGGCACAGATTCATTACTACGGTGAGAACCGTGAATGAATGTTAATCATCTCAGAAAATCTTTACTTCAGCATGCATAAATTTTTTGTCACGAATTGAAAACAGAAAATTGAATCCATTGCTAGGCCAGCTGCTAGGAAGGTTGTTTCTCTGTTTCGTGCTTGATATCTTTCTCTTCAGATCTATTTTTCATACGTGTAAATCTACTGTTCTATCATGCTTAGAATTTTACTGACGCTTATTGTCCGGTACTCCTGCTATTTATCTTGATAAATCCAAACATGAAACTGCAACATTATTTGACCTCATCTAGCATCTCGGGTTCACTGACTTTCCCACCGCTTCAAGGTAGCTACCCATTGTTTTTTCTCTAAATAATTTCTTGGTAATTGTTTCGATGAGCTCTTCGCGATGGTGCCTTTGAATTCAAGCTCAGTACTAAACTCTGAACAACATTTTGCCAATTTACAGCTGAGGTGTTTATACGTAACTGTTAATTCTATTCAAACAGTTACTTTTCTAGCACTTGTGAAACATCCTTTTGTCTCCATACTTTCCAGCCAACGTTAATTAGCAAAAATTTAAATGCGATGTCAGTCGCTATCCACTATCATCCTAACTTATTTTCGTCTGCCCTAACACCCTGTTAATGTTCCTGCTTCTGACTCTTCCATATCCTGTGCCCCCACTGCATTTTGGTTTGCATAGAAATAGGACAACTTCGATTAAAAATTAAAATTTTCAAAAATATAACCATTTTATATATGCTTCAGCTATGCGAATTTTCACACCCTTTTCAGTAGAATTTATTTCGATTCCTGGATTTATAAAAGATTCGACAGTCTTTATTGATTTACCTGATACAGTCTAAAACTAAATTCAAAATCTTCAACCGGTTAGCCTCAACTTAGTACATCTCTCGAACTAAAGACCATGTATATGTTCTTTTAAATTGGCCTTTTCTGACTTAAGCCAAATTAAAATTCCTTTTCTACTTCAACATAAAACTCAGTGGACATTAAGAATTTAAAAGGCTTTTTTCTCTGTTAGCCTATTTAATATTTTTTTTTAATCTATCATATTTTTGTATTTACTTAAGTTTATACTTGCGCGCATATTCTTGTTGACCGAATCGAATCTTTCACCCAGTTTATGGTTGTTGTTGCCGAACATTTTAGCGTTGCGTCTCAGACCAAACACCAGGTTCGTTAATAGGGTGAAGCATATTCCAGTCAAATAGCGGTTTCGGAGGCGGGATCAAAGGGCGGCGTGCTCCGCTTAGGTGACTCTGGATAACTCACTGGTTGATCGCACTGGCTTTCATGCCTGGTGGCAGGTTTCTCGAAGATCCGCTTTATCAAATGTCGATGGGCGGTCAAATGCGTACCGTGGTTACTACTGGTAACGCGGAATCAAGATTCTATTCCGGAGAAGGAGCATGCTAAACAATAACTTTTAGATCAGATAATCAAACACGAAATGAAACCAGAATACTATTACAGAAGTAGTCAAAATTTCTTCAGGTGTTACATTCTGCAGCAAACGAGCGAAACATGGAAATCGTCTAACAGGCGTGTCTTCCTTTCGTGTGATCTCTCTCGTCCCTCTATGCTCACTCTGTGTGTTTTTACTAGGATCTGCTGTCTTATAAAAATCACCGTTCTTTGTCTGATCAGCTGTATATATAAAAAAATAATTTAACAATATCTCAGAGTCTAGCTTTACTTAATGGCCTTTTTAATCAGGACCGTTTCATATAGTTCTTGGGATCAATTAAAGTGACTTTGCCAAAACAAAGAATTGTCAAAGCGATTTCTCTGGCGTATTGCAGGTTGTTTCTTAGTAAGATATCATATGACACATTATATTGTAAGAGCAGTTGTTAGACTTAAGATTATTTAAGTACGTTTTTTATATTTGACTTGAACGTCCAACATTTGAACATGGAAATAATTTGATTTGAACAAATAAGTAACTTGCGATCAGTGATTTAAGTGCTACACAAGAAATAAACATATGTAACCGGGTAAAATATTTTCCCGCGATGGGTTACTATTACTTTTATGGTAGACTGATTTCCAACCAAGGCTACAGACCCCAATTTGTCTTGCTATTTAGCCCATAGCTGTGGGAGAAGACATAATTTCCCACCTTGTTTCAAGGATATTTAAACATAAGTGAATGCAACGAATTCAACAAGAATTCGAACCCCGATCTTGGATTTCTCGTTCGGAGCCGATATCCACTGCACCACAACGCACATCCTTATGGTGCACCCAAGTAAAATTAAAGAATACATTTGTGTCAAAAGCAGTACCCCTATTATCGACACAGGCGGAACACCGGTTTACCGTTCTCCCTCCTCTCCTGACTGCTCCCTACTAGATAGTATTGATGACGACACAGATAAGGCTATTTCCTGTCACCCATTCGCCCACATTTTTGTATTTGGAGACCTCACTGCCCATCACTCTGAGTGGCTTGAAAACGCCGTTACTGATCCAGTGGGTATTCACGCCATGAACTTTGCTATTTCCCAGTCCCTTACGCAAGTGTTGGACTTCCCCACTCACTTCCCAAGCACTCCCTCGGGTCATTCCTCACTGCTAGATATATGTTTCACCTCTGCGCCTGACGCCTGTCAAGTCTCGCAGCTTTGCCCTCTCGGCAACTCCGAACACGCTGTAGTCTCTCTCAGTATTTCTTTCAAATCTCACTCCCCCCAGGAGCCCCCTACATATAGGACCTCCTACCTCTACCAAAAAGCTGACTGGGATGCCTTTCGCGATTTCCTCTGCGACGTCACTTGGGGAAAAGTGTTCGACCTATCAGTTGATGACTGTGCCTCTGAAGTCTCGTCATGGGTGAAAGCTGGCATTGATGCCTTCATACCCACCAGGAAGTATTGCTTAAAACCTCATTCCTCTCCGTTGTTCTCTCCGGCCTGCTCAGCCGCCATTGCCCACAGAAACCATTACTTCAGTCTATTCCGGAGACAGTCAACTGGTCACAATAGGCGCCTGTTCATATCTGCTCGAAATGAGTGCAAGAGAACCCTAAATGACGCCAAACAGTTGTTTGCTGAGAGAATGCGACAGCGGATACCTGACCGCAAGTTCGGCTCCAAGGACTATTGTAGGATTTGTAAACGAGTGCTCAACAATAGGAAATCCTCAATACCTCCTTTAATCCATGGATATGAGGTTCTCACGTCATCTGCTGACAAATCTGAGTGCTTTGCCCACAGATTCTCATCCAACTCCACATTCGACTCCTCCGGAGTACACCCACCCGACTTCCCTATTAGAACTGAGGCCAAACTGCACGACGTATATATTACCCCGACAGTAGTATCCAGAGTAATTTCAAAACTCGACCACCATAAGGCGTGTGGAGACGATGGAATCCCGGTGACAGTCCTTAAGAGGTGTGCTCCTGAACTTTCCCCTGTCCTCTCTAAACTATTTAACTACTGCCTTTCTGCTTCCTGCTTTCCTGCATGCTGGAAGTTCTCTTCAGTCGTTCCTGTATTTAAGAATTGTGGTGAACACTCGGACCCATCAAACTATCGCCGTATCAGTCTTCTACCGATATTCGGGAAAGTATTCGAGGCTATAATTAATGCTGAAATAGTTCATCATCTCACCGCTCACAAACTGTGCTCCGACAGGCAATATGGATTCCGCTTTGACAGATCCACGACCGACCTGCTAACAACCATAACGGAGTACATGCTACATGCCCGTGATGAGTTTGACGAGGCTCGTGCGGTTGCTCTGGACATCTCGAAGGCTTTCGACAGGGTTTGGCACTCTGGCCTCCTATGCAAACTACGCGGTTTTGGTATTACCGGTCGCCTGCTTGACCTAATCCAATCTTTCTTAAATAACCGCAAAATCGGTCGTTCTGAATGGGCGTACCTTTTCGTCCGACAGCACGCAGGCTGGTGTCCCACAGGGCTCTATCCTGGGCCCGACGTTCTTCCTTATTTTCATCAACGACCTCGCAGATGAGATCAAGTCCCAAGTAGGCATCTACGCAGATGACACTACAATATACTCCCACACCAGTAAGAAACCTGTCGTGGCGAACAGACATAATCTCGCTGCTGACCTTGAACGGGATCTACACTCTGTGGTGAACTGGGGCAAGAAGTGGTTTGTCAACTTCAATTCATCTAAGATCAAGCTGTTGTTTGTCAACCATTACATGCAACCTCTCCTGCCTCACATGGACCAAGCGATTCTCCCGGAGAGTAATACACTACGCTTCCTCGGACTTACCCTGTCCTCCGACCTCAAATGGAACCACTATATGGATTCCATAGCAAAATCTACTGCTAAGAAGGTTGGGTCACTATGTCGATCCAGGATGTTTTTTCCAACTGAATCCATCCTGCATATATACAAGTCAACCATCCGTCCGTGCATGGAGTACTGCTGCCATTTATGGTCAGGTGCCCCTGCCGTTTTCCTCGGTGTTCTTGACAGGCTCCAAAGGGGAGTCTGTAATGTGATAGGTACTGATCTGGCGGCTCGACTTCAGCCACTTCCCCATCGTCGAAATGTGGCCTCTCTTTGTCTGTTCTATAAATACTTTCATGGCTTCTGCTCAGACAAACTTAAGTCACTGATGCATCCTCAACAGGTGCTTACTGGTGCAACCAGACTGGCAACTGGGTCCTACCAATTCACAGTCAGGTTAGCCAAATGCAGACGACAATTCTACTCCTGCTGCTTCTTCTCTCGCACTTCCCGCCTGTGGAACTCGCTCCCGTATTATTGCTTTCCTGACGGCTACAACATCCAGAAATTTAAATGCAAAGTCAATACTCATCTACTAACCACTGGACGCTGGCTGTCTCATCACCCCCGTACAACCTTCCCTTTCTCTCCTCCTATGTATCTGTCATCGCAACTGCTTTCTCAGCTTTCTATTGCTCCTTTCTCACTAGTTTGTATTCCTCACTCTTTTCTAATTAATCTTTTTACATTTATGTAGCCCCCTGCACACCAGTAGCGTTTCCGCATTGCTTGGGGGGAAATGATTAAAAGAAAAAGTGGACATTTAACGCAGTCGAAGTTTTAAATTTTTCTGCATAAACTGTTGGAAGCAATTTCTCATTAAAATGTTACATTGCGTATTTCACGAAGTTAGTAATGCAAGATCTCAAGTTTTATTGGTCATAGATACTTTGGTATTCAAATAGACTTAGAGTAAAATTGACATTTTGCAAACGAGAATACCAATTTTAAAAAAATACAAATTATCTTCCTTCAGAAAAAAATAAATATCATATATATATATATATATATATATATATATATATATATATATATATATAATAAGCCTGAGAATTCAATTTGGTGCATTAAAAAAATCATCCCTCAAGCTCAAATGTGTGAACCGTTTAACGTAATTGAAAGCGATCTGTTAAAATAACCTGGCAGCTATCGCCATGACGTCAGAGCTGGGATATCTTGGTAATAAAAAAATGAGATCATACTTTTTGAATCAAGTTCAATATGCTGAATAAAATGATGCATAATTTTTCTATGAAATGACTTGTGCAAGCAGGAATTAATTTTAGGACGAATTCGAATGCATTGATTATAATAGAGGAATCGGGTTTTGAGTTCAAATACATGGACCGTTTTCAGCTACGATAAGAACCGATTATGGAAGGAAATGTAGCATACAAAAAATCACTATTTTCCGGGTTTCAAGTGAAATATTCAGCTGCTGTTAGATCATTTCGATATTTAACAAGTCCATACAGGTATAGACCTGTCAAACTGTGGAGAATTAAGATTTATTAGGTTATTACTATTTATTCCATCATTAATAAATTCAACACATTCCTCAGTGAAGAGGTCAGTCGGTCAGTGGGGACCAGGAATAAAATGATGTCTATTGTTATAAGTGCATTGCTAAATCTAAAGCAATGACTATTCGAAAGCAAGTTAATTAGACTACAGCAGTTAGTTATTTTGTGTATAGTATCTACATAATGACGTAAACAATCTAAATAAATGAAAAAAGATGTAGTATTGTTCTTTTAGGAAAAGGCAAACGCTGAATTACAAATATGTAAATGCCTATAAAGTATTTATAACGGAGGACCGAATATGCAACATTAAAATCCGAAGTTGCATTTCCGTAGGGACAAGTTACTTCTAAAAGTTAAATAGAATGAAGAAAATATTCATTAGAAACAAGAAAATATTACAGAGGTTTTGTGCAGAGGTTTTTATATACTAGTGAATTACAGATGAATAAGAGTCTTGAATCTATAGAAAAGTGATTTTTAAACTAATATAATAATATCATTATATGCAAGTCAACAACAAAGTTTTAGAGGAACAGGAAAATAAGGTACTTCACCGTAGCCTCAAAAACAGAGATTCTACGGTAGATAATGAGGAAAGAGGGCTTAGAAAAACGATACTCAAACGTGAAATATTGAAAACACCAAAGGTAGATGAAATCAGCGTATAATTAACTTGAATAAGTTTGTATATGGATAACGGAACAGGCTTTAGGGGATACAGCAAAAGATAAATATTACTAAGCGGTACAAAAATAGAAAATGGGGAGAGTCATGATCACAACATGGCACATAAAAGAAAATTGAAGAAAAAATTAAAAGTACAGTGGAATTATTGAATAAAGAGAAATGGTAAATTAGTACCAAGCTACAAAGATATTCTAGAATTGATTATCAGTTAAAACGAATAACGGGAACAAAGACACAAATAAGGAAAGAATTGAAAAATCAGATAGTGTAGAAAAAAAGAGAAACATCATCGGCGCTAAATAAACATAAAAAGAACACAAAGACAGAGAGAGAGAGAGAGAGAGAGAGAGAGAGAGAGAGAGAGAGAGAGAGGGGGGGGATAGGAAGAGTAGGGCTAGATAGAGAGAATTTTTTAGAAACGTCTCACCCCAAGCAAGGCATTATTGCTACTGTTGCGCAAGGTTTACATAATAGGAGATCTTCAAATGTATTGTGTAAACGTTTAATACTCTGCGAACCTCTATGATCTGATCTTTTGAAAAGATTCAAATGTATTCTGAAAACGTTTAATACTCTGCCAAGACCAAATCATACGGGTTGGCAGAGAATTAAACGTTTTCAGAATACATATGAATCTTTTCAAAAGACCAGATCATACGGGTTGGCAGAGTAATAAACGTTTTCTGAATACATTTGAAGATTTTCAAAAGACCAGATCATACGGGTTGGCAGAGCATTAAACCTTGTCAGAATACCAAAAATACGTGTTGGCAGAGTATTAAACGTTTTCAGAATACATTGAAGCTTTTCAAAAGACCAGATCATAAGGGTTGGCAGAGTATTAAACGTTTTCAGAATAGATTTGCAGCTTTTTAAAAGACCAGACCATACGGGTTGGCAGAGTATTAAACGTTTTCAGAATACATTTGAAGCTTTTTAAAAGACCAGATCATACTGGTTGGCAGAGTATTAAA
Source organism: Ascarosepion bandense (assembly GCA_037127315.1). Taxonomy (NCBI): domain Eukaryota; kingdom Metazoa; phylum Mollusca; class Cephalopoda; order Sepiida; family Sepiidae; genus Ascarosepion; species Ascarosepion bandense. The sequence goes on from JBBBDQ010000930.1 coordinate 1,157,370, forward strand.
CGTTTTCAGAATACATTGAAGCTTTTCAAAAGACCAGATCATACGGGTTGGCAGAGTATTAAACGTTTTCAGAATAAACTGAAGCTTTTCAAAAGACCCGATCATACGGGTTGGCAGAGTATTAAGCGTTTTCAGAATATATTTGAAGCTTTTTAAAAGACCAGATCATACGGGTTGACAGAGCATTAAACCTTTTAAGAATACATTTGAAGCTTTTGAAAAGACCAGATCATACGTGTTGGCAGAGTATTAAACGTTTTCAGATGTGAGAAATATATTCACATAGCTTAGCGCTTAAGCAGTGAAAGGAAATTATGAAACATAACAAGACATACCTGGTATAGAAAAAACAATTTATTTGTCTTGCAAAAATATGCTGAATTTTGCTGCTACAGTGTAGCTTGGTATAGTCTCTTTTCTCTGCTTAGCTTGGTATAGTATCCTCCGTCTAGGAGTGGGATGAAAAAGACACAAGGAACTGCGATCCACGACGTACAGGAACTTTCTGCTGGGTCAGCTTCTTTCACAGTTTCTTATCTTGGTATAAGATGATAGTGCTTAGAGAATTTTTCTCTAGGAAGGCAAGGCTTTGCCCATAGGGTATCCTTTTTAAGGTAAGAAGGGTAACAAGAGATTTTCTCTGTTACAAAGTTGTGGCATTAGCCTAAAAGATTACAAAGAATTGGTAAGATGGTCTCGATATAGCGAGACAAGTGGGCGCCAATTTAGGCCCTGCTGCAACAAAAATCCGGAGCGGCACAAATACGTCCGATACTGTTCGTGCTAGCTGAAAAAAGGAGAGAACAAAACCATCAGAAAAAAAACAAAACCTCTGGTAAAGCCCGCCTAAAGTTCAAAACGAGGTTCGGGTTAAATCAGCCAATCAGGAGACCCGTTACATCTGTAAATTTCCGACACAGAATACATCGAAGCTTTTCAAAAGACCAGATCATACAGGCTGGCAGAGCATTAAACCTTTTCAGAATAAGTTGAAGCTTTTCAAAAGACCAGATCATACTGGTTGGCAGAGTATTAAACGTTTTCAGAATACATTTGAAGCTTTTCAAAAGACCAGATCATACTGGTTGGCAGAGTATTAAACCTTTTAAGAATACATTTGAAGCTTTTTAAAAGACCAGATCATACTGGTTGGCAGAGTATTAAACGTGTTCAGATTACATTTGAATCTTTTCAAAAGACCAGATCATACTGGTTGGCAGAGTATTAAACCATTTCAGAATACATTTGAAGCTTTTCAAAAGACCAGATCATACGGATTGTCAGAGTATTAAGCATTTTCAGAATACATTTGAAGCTTTTCAAAAGACCAGATCATACGGGTTGGCAGAGTATTAAAGGTTTTCAGAATATATTGAAGCTTTTCAAAAGACCAGATCATACGGGTTGGCAGAGTATTAAGCATTTTCATAATACATTTGAAGCTTTTTAAAAGACCAGATCATACTGGTTGACAGAGTATTAAATATTTTCAGAATAAATTGAAGCTTTTCAAAAGACCAGATCATACGTGTTGGCAGAGTATTACAAGTTTTCTGAATAAATTGAAGCTTTTCAAAAGACCAGATCATACGGGTTGGCAGAGAATTAAACGTTTTCAGAATACATTGAAGCTTTTCAAAAGACCAGATCATACGGGTTGGCAGAGTATTAAGCATTTTCATAATACATTTGAAGCATTTTAAAAGACCAGATTATACGGATTGTCAAGTATTAAACGTTTTCAGAATACATAGAAGCTTTTCAAAAGACCAGATCATACGGATTGGCAGAGTATTAAACGTTTTCAGAATACATTGTAGCGTTTCAAAAGTCCAGATCATACGGATTGGCCGAGTATTAAACGTTTTCAGAATACATTGAAGCTTTTCAAAAGACCAGATCATACGGATTGTCAGAGTATTAAACGTTTTCAGAATACATAGAAGCTTTTCAAAAGACCAGATCATACGGATTGTCCGAGTATTAAAAGTTTTCAGAATACATTTGAAGCTTTTCAAAAGACCAGATCATATGGGTTGGCAGAGTATTAAACTTTCCAGAATACATTGAAGCAGTTCAAAAGACGAGATCATACGGGTTGGCAGAGTATTAAGCATTTTCAGAATACATTTGAAGCTTATCAAAAGACCAGATCATACGGGTTGGCAGAGCATTAAACGTTTTCAGAATACATTGAAGCTTTTCAAAAGACCAGATCCTACGGGTTGGGTGAGAATTAAACGTCTTCAGAATACATTGAAGTTTTCAAAAGACCAGATCATAAGGGTTGGCAGAGTATTAAACTTTTTCAGAATACATTGAAGCTTTTCAAAAGACCAGATCATACGGATTGGCAGAGTATTAAACGTTTTCAGAATACATTGAAGCTTTTCAAAAGACCAGATCATACTGGTTGGCAGAGTATTAAACGTTTTCAGAATACATAGAAGCTTTTCAAAAGACCAGATCATACGGGTGGGCCGAGTATTAAACGTTTTCAGAATACATTAGAAGCTTTTCAAAAGACCAGATCATATGGGTTGGCAGAGTATTAAACTTTTTCAGAATACATTGAAGCTGTTCAAAAGACGAGATCATACGGGTTGGCAGAGTATTAAGCATTTTCAGAATACATTTGAAGCTTTTCAAAAGACCAGATCATACGGGTTGGCAGAGCATTAAACGTTTTCAGAATACATTGAAGCTTTTCAAAAGACCAGATCATACGGGTTGGGTGAGAATTAAACGTCTTCAGAATACTATTGAAACTTTTTAAAAGACCAGATCATACTGGTTGACAGAGTATTAAACGTTTTCAGAATACATTGAAACTTTTCAAAAGACCAGATCATACGGCTTGGCAGAGTATTAAACGTTTTCAGAATATATTGAAGCTTTTCAAAAGACCAGATCATACGGGTTGGCAGAGTATTATACGTTTTCAGAATACATTGAAGATTTTCAAAAGAGCAGATCATACGGGTTGGCAGAGTATTAAACGTTTTCACAATACATTGAAGCTTTTCAAAAGAACAGATCATACTGATTGGGAGAGAATTAAACGTTTTCAGAATACATGGAATCTATTCAAAGACCAGATCATACGGGTTGGCAGAGTATTATACGTTTTCAGAATACACTGAAGCTTTTCAAAAGACCAGATCATACGGGTTGGCAGTGTATTAAGCATTTTGAGAATACATTTGAAGCTTGTCAAAAGTCCAGATCATACGGGTTGGCAGAGTATTAAACGTTTTCAGAATACATTGAAGCTTTTCAAAAGACCAGATCATATGGGTTGGCAGATTATTAAGCATTTTCAGAATATTATTAATGCTTTTTAAAAGACTGAGATCATACTGGTTGACAGAGTATTACACGTTTTCAGAATACATAGAAGCTTTACAAAAGACCAGATCATACGGATTGGCAGAGTATTAAACTTTTTCGGAATACATTGAACCTTTACAAAAAACTAGATCATTCGGCTTGGCAGAGTATTAAAAGTTTTCAGAATACATTGAAGCTTTTCAAAAGACCAGATCATACGTATTGGCAGAGTATTAAAAGTTTTCAGAATACATTGAAGCTTTTCAAAAGACCAGATCATACGGGTTGGCTGCGTATTAAACGTTTTAAGAATACATTGAAGCTTTTCAAAAGACCATATCATACGGGTTGGCAGAGTATTAGGCGTTTTCAGAATACATTGAAGCTTTTCAAAAGACCTGATCATACGACTTGGCAGAATATTAAACGTTTTCAGAATACATTGAAGATTTTCAAAAGACCAGATCATACGGGGTGGCAGAGTATTAATCATTTTCAGAATACATTTGAACCTTTTTAAAGACCAGATCATACTGGTTGACAGAGTATTTAACGTATTCAAAATATATTGAAGATTTTCAAAAGACCAGATCATACGGATTGGCAGAGTATTAAACGTTTTCTGAATACATTTGAAGCTTTTCAAAAGACCAGATCATAGGGGTTGGCAGAGTATTAAACGTTTTCAGAATACATTGAAGCTTTTCAAAAGACCAGATCATAGGTGCTGGCAAAATATTAAACGTTTTCAGAGTAGAGTGAAGCGTTTCAAAAGACCAGATCATACGGATTGGCAGAGTAATAAAAGTTTTCAGAATATATTGAAGCTTTTCACAACACCAGATCATACGACTTGGCAGAGTATTAAACGTTTTCAGAATACATTGAAGCATTTCAAAAGACCAGATCATACGGGTTGGCAGAGTATTAAAATTTTCTGAATACATTTGAAGCTTTTCAAAAGACCACATCATACGGGTTGGCAGAGTATTAAACGTTTTCAGAATACATTGAAGCTTTCCAAAGAACAGATCATACGTATTGGCAGAGTATTAAAAGTTTTCAGAATACATTGAAGCTTTTCAAAAGACCAGATAATACGGGTTGGCAGAGTATTAAACGTTTTCAGAATACATTGAAGATTTCAAAAGACCAGATCATACGGATTGGCAGAGTAATAAAAGTTTTCAGAATATATTGAAGCTTTTTACAACACCAGATCATACGACTTGGCAGAGTATTAAACGTTTTCAGAATACATTGAAGCATTTCAAAAGACCAGATCATACGGGTTGGCAGAGTATTAAAATTTTCTGAATACATTTGAAGCTTTTCAAAAGACCAGATCATACGGGTTGGCAGAGTATTAAACGTTTTCAGAATACATTTGAAGCTTTTCAAAATACGTGTTGGCAGAGGATTAAACGTTTTCTGAATACATATGAATCTTTTCAAAAGACCAGCTCATACGGGCTTTCAGAGCATTAAACCTTTTCAGAATACATTTGAAGCTATTCAAAGCACCAGATCTAACGTGTTGGCAGAGAATTAAACGTTTCCAGAATACATTTGAAGCTTTTCAAAAGACCAGATCATACGGGTTGGCAGAGTATTAAACGATTTCAGAATACATTGAAGCTTTTCAAAAGACCAGATCATACGGGTTGGCAGAGTATTAAACGTTTTCAGAATACATTTGAAGCTTTTCAAAGAACAAATCATGCAGGTTGGCAGAGTATTAAACGTTTTCAGAATTCTTTTGAAGCTTTTCAAAAGACCAGATAATACGGGTTGTCAGAGCATTAAACCTTTTCAGAATAAATTTGAAGCTTTTCAAAGCACCAGAGCATACGTGTTGGCAGAACATTAAACGTTTCAAGAATACATTTGACGCTTTTCAAAAGACCAGATCATACGGGTTGGCAGAGCATTAAACCTTTTCAGAATACATTTGAAGCTTTTCAAACGACCAGATCATACGGGTTGGCAGAGCATTAAACGTTTTCAGAATACATTTGAAGCTTTTCAAAAGACCAGATCATACGGATTGTCAGAGTATTGAACATTTTCTGAATACATTTGAAGCTTTTCAAACGACCAGATCATACGGATTGGCAGAGTATTAAACATTTTCAGAATACATTGAAGCTTTTCAAAATACCAGATCATAGCTGTTGGCAAAATATTAAACGTTTTCAGAATACAGTGAAGCGTTTCAAAAGAGCAGATCATACGGGTTGCCAGAGTATTAAACGTTTTCAGAATACATTGAAGCTTTCCAAAGAACAGATCATACGGCTTGGCAGAATATTAAAAGTTTTCAGAATACATTGAAGCTTTTCAAAAGACCAGATCATACGGGTTGGTTGAGTATTAAACGTTTTAAGAATACATTGAAGCTTTTCAAAAGACCATATCATACGGGTTGGCAGAGAATTAAGCGTTTTCAGAATACACTGAAGCTTTTCAAAAGACCAGATCATACGACTTGGCAGAATATTAAACGTTTTCAGAATACATTGAAGCTTTTCAAAAGACCAGATCATACCGGGTGGCAGAGTATTAATCATTTTCAGAATACATTTGAACCTTTTTAAAGACCAGATCATACTGGTTGACAGTGTATTTAACGCATTTAAAATACATTGAAGATTTTCAAAAGACCAGATCATACGGATTGGCAGATTATTATACGTTTACTGAATACATTTGAAGCTTTTCAAAAGACCAGATCTTACGGGTTGGCAGAGTATTAAACGTTTTCAGAATACATTGAAGCTTTTCAAAAGACCAGATCATAGGTGCTGGCAAAATATTAAACGTTTTCAGAATAGAGTGAAGAGTTTCAAAAGACCAGATAATACGGGTTGGCAGAGTATTAAACGTTTTCAGAATACATTTGAAGCTTTTTAAAAGTCCAGATCATACGAGTTGGCAGAGTATTAAACGTTTTAAGAATACATTTGAAGCTTTTCAAAAGACCAGATCAATACGGATTTTCAGAGTATTAAACATTTTCTGAATACATTTGAAGCTTTTCAAACAACCAGATCATACGGGTTGGCAGAGTATTAAACGTTTTCAGAATACATTTGAAGCTTTTCAAAATACCTGTTGGCAGAGTATTAAACGTTTTCTGAATACATTTGAATCTTTTCAAAAGACCAGATCATAAGGGCTTTCAGAGCATTAAACCTTTTCAGAATACACTTGAAGGTTTTCAAAGCACCAGATCTAACGTGTTGGCAGAGAATTAAACGTTTCCAGAATACATTTGAAGCTTTTCAAAAGACCAGATCATACGGGTTGGCAGAGTATTAAACGATTTCAGAATACATTGAAGCTTTTCAAAAGAACAGATCATACGGGTTGGCAGAGTATTAAACGTTTTCAGAATACATTTGAAGCTTTTCAAAGAACAAATCATGCAGGTTGGCAGAGTATTAAACGTTTTCAGAATTCTTTTGAAGCTTTTCAAAAAACCAGATAATACGGGTTGTCAGAGCATTAAACCTTTTCAGATTACATTTGAAGCTTTTCAAAGCACCAGATCATACGTGTAGGCAGAACATTAAACGTTTCAAGAATACATTTGACGCTTTTCAAAAGACCAGATCATACGGGTTGGCAGAGCATTAAACCTTTTCAGAATACATTTGAAGCTATTCAAACAACCAGATCATTCGGGTTGGCAGAGTATTAAACGTTTTCAGAATACATTTGAAGCTTTTTAAAAGACCAGATCATACGAGTTGGCAGAGTATTAAACGTTTTAAGAATACATTTGAAGCTTTTCAAAAGACCAGATCAATACGGATTGTCAGAGTATTAAACATTTTCTGAATACATTTGAAGCTTTTCAAACAACCAGATCATACGGATTGGCAGAGTATTAAACATTTTCAGAATACATTGAAGCTTTTCAAAAGACCAGATCATAGTTATTGGCAAAATATTAAACGTTTTCAGAATACAGTGAAGCGTTTCAAAAGACCAGATCATACGGGTTGGCAGAGTATTAAAAGTTTTCAGAATACATTGAAGATTTCAAAAGACCAGATCATACGGATTGGCAGAGAAATAAACATTTTCAGAATACATTGAAGCTTTTCACAAGACCAGATCATACGGCTTGGCAGAGTATTAAACGGTTTCAGAATACATTGAAATTTTTCAAAAAACCAGATCATACGGGTTGGCAGAGTATTAAACATTTTCATTAATACATTTGAAGCTTTTCAAAAGACCAGATCATACGGGTTGGCAGAGTATTAAACCTGTTCAGAATACATTTGAAGCTTTTAAAAATACGTGTTGGCAGAGTATTAAACGTTTTCTGAATACATTTGAAGCTTTTCAAAAGACCAGATCATACGAGTTTTCAGAGCATTAAACCTTTTCACAATACATATGAATCTTTTTAAATGACCAGATCATATTGGTTGGCAGAGTATTAAACAATTTCAGAATACATTTGAAGCTTTTCAAAATACGAAATCATTCGGGTTGGCAGATTATTAAACGTTTTCTGAATACTTTTGAACCTTATCAAAATACCAGATCTTACGGGTTGGCAGAGTATTAAACGTTTTCTGAATACATTTGAAGCTTTTCAAAAGACCAGATCATACGGGTTTTCAGAGCATTAAACCTTTTCAGAATACATTTGAAGCTTTTAAAAGCACCAGATCATAAGTGTTGGCTGAGTATTAAACCTTTCCAGAATACATTCGAATCTTTTCAAAAGACCAGATCATACGGGTTGGCAGAGTATTAAACGATTTCAGAATATATTGAAGCTTTTCAAAAGACCAGATCATACGGGTTGGCAGAGTATTAAACATTTTCAGAATACATTTGAAACTTTTCAAAGACCAAAACATAGAGATTGGCAGAGTATTAAATGTTTTCAGAATTCCTTTGAAGCTTTTCAACAGAGCAGATCATACGGGTTGTCAGAGCATTAAACCTTTTCAGAATACATTAGAAGCTTTTCAAAGCACCAGATCATACGTGTTGGCAGAATATTAAACGTTTCAAGAATACATTTGAAGCTTTTCAAAAGACCAGATCTTAAGGGTTGGCAGAGCATTAAACGATTTCTGAATTCATTGAAGCTTTTCAAAAGACCAGATCATACGGGTTGGCAGAGTATTAAACGTTTTCAGAATACATTGAAGCTTTTCAAAGCACCAGATCATACGTGTTGGCAGAACATTAAACGTTTCAAGAATACATTTGACGCTTTTGAAAAGACCAGATCATACGGGTTGGCAGAGCATTAAACCTTTTCAGAATACATTTGAAGCTTTTCAAACGACCAGATCATACGGGTTGGCAGAGTATTAAACGTTTTCAGAATACATTTGAAGCTTTTTAAAAGTCCAGATCATACGAGTTGGCAGAGTATTAAACGTTTTAAGAATACATATGAAGCTTTTCAAAAGACCAGATCAATACGGATTGTCAGAGTATTAAACATTTTCTGAATACATTTGAAGCTTTTCAAACAACCAGATCATACGGATTGGCAGAGTATTAAACATTTTCAGAATACATTGAAGCTTTTCAAAAGACCAGATCATAGTTATTGGCAAAATATTAAACGTTTTCAGAATACAGGAAGCGTTTCAAAAGACCCGATCATACGGGTTGGCAGAGTATTAAACGTTTTCAGAATACATTGAAGATTTCAAAAGACCAGATCATACGGATTGGCAGAGAAATAAACATTTTCAGAATACATTGAAGCTTTTCACAAGAACAGATCATACGGCTTGGCAGAGTATTAAACGGTTTCAGAATACATTGAAGTTTTTCAAAAAACCAGATCATACGGGTTGGCAGAGTATTAAACGTTTTCATGAATACATTTGAAGCTTTTCAAAAGACCAGATCATACGGGTTGGCAGAGTATTAAACCTGTTCAGAATACATTTGAATCTTTTAAAAATACGTGTTGGCAGAGTATTAAACGTTTTCTGAATACATTTGAAGCTTTTCAAAGACCAGATCATACGGGTTGTCAGAGCATTAAACCTTTTCACAATACATTTGAATCTTTTTAAATGACCAGATCATATTGGTTGGCAGAGTATTAAACAATTTCAGAATACATTTGAAGCTTTTCAAAATACGAAATCATTCGGGTTGGCAGATTATTAAATGTTTTCTGAATACATTTGAACCTTATCAAAATACCAGATCTTACGGGCTGGCAGAGTATTAAACGATTTCAGAATATATTGAAGCTTTTCAAAAGACCAGATCATAAGGGTTGGCAGAGTAGTAAACATTTTCAGAATACATTTGAAGCTTTTCAAAGACCAAAACATAGAGATTGGCAGAGTATTAAACGTTTTCAGAATTCCTTTGAAGCTTTTCAACAGAGCAGATCATACGGGTTGTCAGAGCATTAAACCTTTTCAGAATACATCAGAAGCTTTTCAAAGCACCAGATCATACGTGTTGGCAGAATATTAAACGTTTCAAGAATACATTTGAAGCTTTTCAAAAGACCAGATCTTACGGGTTGGCAGAGCATTAAACGATTTCTGAATTCATTGAAGCTTTTCAAAAGACCAGATCATACGGGTTGGCAGAGTATTAAACGTATTCAGAATACATTGAAGCTTTTCAAAAGAACAGATCATACGGGTTGTCAGTGTATTAAACTTTTTCAGAATTCTTTTGAAGCTTTTCAAAATACCAAATCATACGGGTTGTCAGAGTATTAAACATTTTCTGAATACATTTGAAGCTTTACAAAAGACCAGATCATACGGGTTTGCAGAGCATTAAACCTTTTCAGAATACATTTGAAGCTTTTCAATGGACCAGATCATACGGGTTGGCAGAGTATTAAACGTTTTCAGAATACATTTGTAGCTTTTCAGAAGACCAGAAAATACGGAATGGCAGAGTAATAAACGTTTTCAGATTATATTGAAGCTTTTCAAAAGACCAGATCATACGGGTTGGCAGAGTATTAAACGTTTTCTGAATACATTTGAAGCTTTTCAAAAGACCAGATCATACGGGCTTTCAGAGCATTAAACCTTTTCAGAATACATTTGAAGCTATTCAAAGACCAATCATACATATTGGCAGAATATTAAACGTTTTCAGAATACATTTGAAGCTTTTTAAGGTACCAGATCATACGTGTTGGCAGAATATTAAACGTTTCATGAATACATTTGAAGCTTTTTAAAAGACCAGATCATACGGGTTGGCAGAGCATTAAACGATTTCTGAATATATTGAAGCTTTTCAAAAGACCAGATCATACGGGTTGGCAGAGTATTAAACGTTTTCAGAATACGTTTGAAGCTTTTCAAAGACCAGATCATAGAGGTTGGCAGTGTATTAAACGTTTTCAGAATTATTTGAAGCTTTTCAAAATACGAAATCATAATGGTTGTCAGAGCATTAAACATTTTCTGAATACATTTGAAGCTTTTCAAAAGACCAGATCATACGGGTTTTCAGAGCATTAAACCTTTTCAGAATACATTTGAAGCTTTTCAATGGACCAGATCATACGGGTTGGCAGAGTATTAAACCCTTTTCAGAATACATTTGAATCTTTTTAAAAGACCAGATCATACTGGTTGGCAGAGTATTCAACAATTTCAGAATACTTTTGAAGCTTTTCAAAATACGATATCATTCGTGTTGGCAGATTATTAAACGTTTTCTGAATACATTTGAACCTTTTCAAAAGACCAGATCATACGGGTTGGCACAGTATTAAACGTTTTAAGAATACATTGAAGCTTTTCAAAAGACCAGTTCATAGGTGTTGGCAAAGTATCAAACGTTTTCAGAATACATTGAAGCTTTTCAAAAGACCAGATCATACGGATTGGCAGAGTAATAAACCTTTTCAGAATACATTGATGCTTTTCACAAGACCAGATGATACGGCTTGGCAGTGTATTAAACGTTTTCAGAATTCATTGAAGCTTTTCAAAAAACCAGATCATACGGGTTGGCAGAGTATTAAACGTTTTCTGAATACATTTGAAGCTTTTCAAAAGACCAGATCATACGGGTTGGCAGAGCATTAAACCTTTTCAGAATACATTTGAAGCTTTTCCAAATACGTGTTGGCAGAGTATTAAACGTATTCTGAATACATTTGAAGCTTTTCAAAAGACCAGATCATACGGGCTTTCAGAGCATTAAACCTTTTCAGAACACATTTGTAACTTTTCAAAATACGTGTTGGCAGTGTATTCAACGTTTCCAGAATACATTTGAAGCTTTTCAAAAGACCAGATCATACGGGTTGGCAGAGTATTAAACAATTTCAGAATACTTTGGAAGCTTTTCAAAATACGAAATCATTCGGGTTGTCAGATTATTAAACGTTTTCTGAATACATTTGAACCTTTTCAAAAGACCAGATCATAAGGGTTGTCAGTGTATTAAACGTTATAAGAATACATTGAAGCTTTTCAAAAGACCAGTTCATACGGGTTGTTAGAGCATTAAACCTTTTCAGAATACATTTGAAGCTTTTCAAAGCACCAGATAATACGTGTTTTTCAGAATATTAAACGTTTCAAGAATACATTGGAAGCTTTTCAATAGACCAGATCATAGGGTTGGCAGAGTATTAAACGATTTCAGAATACATTGAAGCTTTTCAAAAGACCAGATCATACGGGTTGGCAGAGTATTAAACGTTTTCAGAATACATTGGAAGCTTTTCAAAGAACAGATCATACAGGTTGGCAGTGTATTTAACGTTTTCATAATTCTTTTCAAGCTTTTCAAAAGAACAGATCTTACTGGTTGGCAGAGCATTAAAACTTTCCAGAATACTTTTGAAGTTTTTCCAAAGTCCATATCATCCTGTTTGGCAGAGTATTAAGCATTTTCAGAATATATTTGAAGCTTTTTAAAAGACTAGATCATAAGGGTTGGCAGAGTATTAAACGTTTTAAAATATATTTGAAGCTTTTCAATAGACCAGATCATACGGATTGGCAGAGTATTAAACGTTTTCTGAATACATTTGAAGCTTTTCTAAAGAACAGATCATACGTGTTGGCAGAGTATTAAACGTTTTCAGAATATATTGAAGCTTTTGAAAAGACCAGATCATAGGTGTTGGCAAAATATTAAACGTTTTCTGAATACAGTGAAGCGTTTCAAAAGACCAGATCATACGGCTTGGCAGAGTATTAAACGTTTTCAGAATACATTGAAGCTTTTCAAAATAACAAATCATAATGGTTGGCAGTGCATTAAACGTGTTCTGAATACATTTGAATCTTTTCAAAAGACCAGATCATACGGGTTGGCAGAGTATTAAATCTTTTCAGAATACATTTGAAGCTTTTCAAAATACGTGTTAGCAGAGTATTAAACGTTTTCTGAATACATTTGAAGCTTTTCAATAGACCAGATCATACGGGTTTTCAGAGCATTAAACCTTTTCAGAATACATTTGAAGCTTTTCAAAGCACCAGATCACACGTTTTGGCAGAGTATTAAACGTTTCCAGAATACATTTGAAGCTTTGCAGAAGACCAGATCTTGCGGGTTGGCAGATTATTAAACGATTTCAGAATACATTGAAGCTTTTCAAAAGGCCAGAACATACGGGTTGTCAGAGTATTAAAAGTTTTCAGAATACATTTGAAGCTTTTGTAAGAACAAATCATACAGGTTGGCAGAATACAAATCGTTTTCAGAATTCTTTTGAAGCTTTTCAAAATACCAAATCATACGTTTTGTCGGAGTATAAAACTTTTTCTGAATATATTTGAAGCTTTTCAAAAGACCAGATCATAAGGGTTTGCAGAGCATTAAACCTTTTCAGAATACATTTGGAGCTTCTCAATGGACCAGATCATACGGGTTGGCAGATAATTAAACGTTTTCAGAATACATTTGAATCTTTTTAAATGACCAGATCATACTGGTTGGCAGAGTATTAAACAATTTCAGAATACTTTTGAAGCTTTTCAAAATACGAAATCTTTCGGGTTGGCAGATTATTAAACGTTTTCTGAATACATTTGAACCTTTTCAAAAGACCAGATCATACGGGTTGGCAGAGTATTAAACGTCTTAAGAATACATTGAAGCTTTTCAAAAGACCAGATCATAGGCATTGGCAAAGTATTAAACGTTTTCAGAATACACTGAAGCTTTTCAAAAGAACAGATCATACGGGTTGGCAGAGTATTAAATGTTTTCAGAATACATTGAAGCTTTTCAAAAGACCAGATCATACGGATTGGCAGAGTAATAAACGTTTTCAGATTATATTGAAGCTTTTCAAAAGACCAGATCATACGGATTGGCAGAGTATTAAACGTTTTCAGAATACATTGAAGCTTTTCAAAAGACCAGATCATACGGCTTGGCAGAGTATTAAACGTTTTCAGAATACATTGAAGCTTTTCACAAGATCAGATCATACGGCTTGGCAGAGTATTAAAAGTTTTCAGAATATATTGAAGCTTTTCAAAAGACCAGATCATACGGGTTGGCAGAGTATTAAACGTTTTCTGAATATATTTGAGCTTTTCAAAAGACCAGATCATACGGGTTGGCAGAGTATTAAACCCTTTCAGAATACATTTGAAGCTTTTCAAAATACGTGTTGGCAGAGTATTAAACATTTTCAGAATACATTTGAATCTTTTTAAAAGAGCAGATCATACTGGTTGACAGAGTATTAAACATTTTGAGAATACATTTGAAGCTTTTCAAAATACGAAATCATTCGGGTTGGCGGAGCATTAAACGTTTTCAGAATACATTGAAGCTTTTCAAAAGACCAGATCATACGGGTTGGCAGAGGATTAAACGTTTTCAGAATACATTCGAAGCTTTACAAAAGACCAGATCATAAGGGTTGGCAGAGTATTAAACGTTTTCATAATACATTGATGCTTTTCAAAAGACCAGATCATACGGGTTGGCAGAGTATTAAATGTTTTCAGAATACATTTGAAACTTTTCAAATGACCAGATCTACAGGTTGGCAGAATATTAATCGTTTTCAGAATTCTTTTGAAAATTTTCAGTATACCAAATCATAGGGGTTTTCAGATTATTAAACTTTTTCTGAATACATTTGAAGCTTTTCAACAGACCAGATCTTACGTGTTGGCAGAGCATTAAACATTTTCATAATACATTTGAAGCTTTTCATAGGACCAGATTATACGGGTTGGCAGAGTATTAAACTTTTGTAGAATACATTTGAATCTTTTTAAATGACCAGATCATAAATGTTGGCAGAGTATTAAACAATTTCAGAATACATTTGAAGCTTTTCAAAATACGAAATCATTCGGGTTGTCAGAGTATTAAACTTTTTCTGAATACATTTGAAGCTTTTCAAAAGACCAGATCATGCGGGTTGGCAGAGTATTAAACCTTTTCAGAATACATTTGAAGCTTTTTAAATTACGTGTTGGCAGAGTATTAAACGTTTTCTGAATATATTTGAAGCTTTTCAAAAGACCAGATCATAGGGGTTGGCAGAGTATTAAACGTTTTCTGAATACATTTGAACCTTTACAAAAACCAGATCATACGTGTTGGCAGAGCATTAAACGTTTTCAGAATACATTTGAAGCTTTTCAAAAGACCAGATCATACGTGTTGGCAGACCATTAAACTTTTTCAGAATACATTTGAAGCTTTTCAAAATACCAAATCATAAGGCTTGACAGAGCATTAAACATTTTCTGAATACATTTGAAGCTTTTCAAAAGACTAGATCATACGGCTTCGCAGAGCATTAAACCTTTTCAGAATACATTTGAAACTTTTCAAAAGACCAGAGCATACGTGTTGGCCGAGTATTAAACTTTTTTAGAATTCATTTGAAGCTCTTCAACATACCAAATCAAATAGGTTGCCATAGTATTAAAATTTTCAGAATACATTTGAAGCTTTTCAAACTACCAGATCATTCGGGTGGGCAGAGTATTAAACCTTTTCAGAATACATTTGAAGCTTTTTATTAGCCGTGTATTAGCCGTTTTCTGAATTCATTTGAAGCTTTTCAAAAGACCAGATCATACGGGTTGACAGAGTATTAAACGTTTTCAGAATGTATTGAAGCTTTTCAAAAGACCTGATCCTAGGGTTTGTCAGAGTATTAAACGTTTTCAGAATACATTTGAAGCTTTTCAAAAGAACAGATCATACGGGTTGCCAGATTATTAAGCATTTTCAGAATTCATTTGAAGATTTTTGAAAAACCAGTTCATACTGGTTGACAGATTATTAAACGTTTTCAGAATACATTGAAGCTTTTGAAAAGAACAGATCATACGGGTTAGCAGAGTATTAAACGTTTTCAGAATACATTGATGCTTTTCAAAAAACCAGATCATACGGGTTGGCAGAGTATTAAGCATTTTCAGAAAACATTTGAAGTTTTTTAAAAGACCAGATCCTACTGGTTGACAGAGTATTAAACTTTTTCAGAATACATTGAAGCTTTTCAAAAGACCAGATCATACGGATTGGCAGAGTATTAAACGTTTTCAAAATATATTGAAGCTTTTCAAAAGACCAGATCATACGGGTTGGCAGAGTATTAAACGTTTTCAGAATACATTGAAGCTTTTCAAAAGACCAGATCATACGGGTTGGCAGTGTATTAAACGTTTTCAGAATACATTGAAGCTTTTCAAAAGACCAGATCATACAGGTTGGCAGAGTATTAAAAGTTTTCAGAATACATTGAAGCTTTTTAAAAGAACGCATCCTACGGGTTGGCAGATTATTAAAAATTTTCAGAATACATTGAAGCTTTTCAAAAGACCAGATCATATGGGTTGGCAGAGTAATAAACGTTTTCAGAATATATTTGAATCTTTTTAAAAATCCAAATCATACTGGTTGGCAGAGTTTTAAAATATTTCAGAATATTTTGAAGCTTTTCAAAATACGATATCATTCGTGTTGGCAGATTATTAAACGTTTTCTGAACACATTTGAACCTTTTCAAAAGACCAGATCATACGGGTTGGCAAAGTATTAAAAGTTTTAAGAATACATTGAAGCTTTTCAAAAGACCAGATCATAGGTGTTGGCAAAGTATTAAACGTTTTAAGAATACACTGAAGCTTTTCAAAAACCAGATTATACAGGTTGGCAGAGTATCAAACGTTTTCAGAATACATTGATGCTTTTCAAAAGACCGGATCATACGTGTTGGCAGAGTATTAAATGTTTTCAGAACACATTTGAGACTTTTCAAAAGACCAGATCTTACTGGTTGGCAGAGTATTAAACGTTTTCAGAATTTTTTTGAAGCTTTTCCAAATACCAAATCATACGGGTTTTCAGATTATTAAACTTTTTCTGAATACATTTGAAGCTTTTCAGAAGACCAGATCATACGGGTGGCAGAGCATTAAACCTTTTCAGAATACATTTGAAGCATTTTAAAGGATCAGATTATACGGGTTGGCAGAGTATTAAACATTTTTAGAATACATTTGAACCTTTTTAAAAGACCAGATCATAAGAGTTGGCAGAGAATTAAACATTTTCAGAATACATTTGAAGATTTTCAAAATCCGAAATCATTCGGGTTGTCAGAGTATTAAACGTTTTCTGAATACATTTGAAGCTTTTCGAAAGAGCAGATCATACGGGTTGGCAGAGTATTAAACATTATCAGAATACATTTGAAACTTTTTAAAAGACCATATCATAGGTGTTGGCAGAATATTAAACCTTTTCCGAATACATTTGAAGCTTTTCAAATTACGTGTTGGCAGAGTATTAAACGTTTTCTGAATACATGTGAAACTTTTCGAAAGACCAGATCATACGAGTTGGCAGAGTATTAAACGTTTTCACAATACATTTGAAGCTTTTCGAAAGACCAGATCATACGGGTTGGAAGTGTATTAAACGTTCTCTGCATACATTTGAAGCTTTTCGAATGACCAGATCATACGGGTTGGCAGAGTATTAAACGTTTTCAGAATACATTTGAAGCTTTTCGAAAAACCAGATCATACGGGTCGGCAGAGTATTAAACGTTTTCAGAATACATTTGAAGCTTTTCGAAAGACCAGATCATACGTGTTGGCAGAGTATTAAACGTTTTCTGAATACATTTGAAGTTTTTCGAAAGACCAGATCATACGGGTTGGCAGAGTATTAAACTTTTTCTGAATACATTTGAAGCTCTTCAACATACCAAATCAAATAGGTTGCCATAGTATTAAAATTTTCAGAATACATTTGAAGCTTTTCAAACTACCAGATCATTCGGGTGGGCAGAGTATTAAACCTTTTCAGAATACATTTGAAGCTTTTTATTAGCCGTGTATTAGCCGTTTTCTGAATTCATTTGAAGCTTTTCAAAAGACCAGATCATACGGGTTGACAGAGTATTAAACGTTTTCAGAATGTATTGAAGCTTTTCAAAAGACCTGATCCTAGGGTTTGTCAGAGTATTAAACGTTTTCAGAATACATTTGAAGCTTTTCAAAAGAACAGATCATACGGGTTGCCAGATTATTAAGCAAAAATTTTCAGAATTCATTTGAAGATTTTTGAAAAACCAGTTCATACTGGTTGACAGATTATTAAACGTTTTCAGAATACATTGAAGCTTTTGAAAAGAACAGATCATACGGGTTAGCAGAGTATTAAACGTTTTCAGAATACATTGATGCTTTTTAAAAAACCAGATCATACGGGTTGGCAGAGTATTAAGCATTTTCAGAAAACATTTGAAGTTTTTTAAAAGACCAGATCCTACTGGTTGACAGAGTATTAAACTTTTTCAGAATACATTGAAGCTTTTCAAAGGACCAGATCATACGGGATTGGCAGAGTATTAAACGTTTTCAAAATATATTGAAGCTTTTCAAAAGACCAGATCATACGGGTTGGCAGAGTATTAAACGTTTTCAGAATACATTGAAGCTTTTCAAAAGACCAGATCATACGGGTTGGCAGTGTATTAAACGTTTTCAGAATACATTGAAGCTTTTCAAAAGACCAGATCATACAGGTTGGCAGAGTATTAAAAGTTTTCAGAATACATTGAAGCTTTTTAAAAGAACGCATCCTACGGGTTGGCAGATTATTAAAAATTTTCAGAATACATTGAAGCTTTTCAAAAGACCAGATCATATGGGTTGGCAGAGTAATAAACGTTTTCAGAATATATTTGAATCTTTTTAAAAATCCAAATCATACTGGTTGGCAGAGTTTTAAAATATTTCAGAATATTTTGAAGCTTTTCAAAATACGATATCATTCGTGTTGGCAGATTATTAAACGTTTTCTGAACACATTTGAACCTTTTCAAAAGACCAGATCATACGGGTTGGCAAAGTATTAAAAGTTTTAAGAATACATTGAAGCTTTTCAAAAGACCAGATCATAGGTGTTGGCAAAGTATTAAACGTTTTAAGAATACACTGAAGCTTTTCAAAAACCAGATTATACAGGTTGGCAGAGTATCAAACGTTTTCAGAATACATTGATGCTTTTCAAAAGACCGGATCATACGTGTTGGCAGAGTATTAAATGTTTTCAGAACACATTTGAGACTTTTCAAAAGACCAGATCTTACTGGTTGGCAGAGTATTAAACGTTTTCAGAATTTTTTTGAAGCTTTTCCAAATACCAAATCATACGGGTTTTCAGATTATTAAACTTTTTCTGAATACATTTGAAGCTTTTCAGAAGACCAGATCATACGGGTGGCAGAGCATTAAACCTTTTCAGAATACATTTGAAGCATTTTAAAGGATCAGATTATACGGGTTGGCAGAGTATTAAACATTTTTAGAATACATTTGAACCTTTTTAAAAGACCAGATCATAAGAGTTGGCAGAGAATTAAACATTTTCAGAATACATTTGAAGATTTTCAAAATCCGAAATCATTCGGGTTGTCAGAGTATTAAACGTTTTCTGAATACATTTGAAGCTTTTCGAAAGAGCAGATCATACGGGTTGGCAGAGTATTAAACATTATCAGAATACATTTGAAACTTTTTAAAAGACCATATCATAGGTGTTGGCAGAATATTAAACCTTTTCCGAATACATTTGAAGCTTTTCAAATTACGTGTTGGCAGAGTATTAAACGTTTTCTGAATACATGTGAAACTTTTCGAAAGACCAGATCATACGAGTTGGCAGAGTATTAAACGTTTTCACAATACATTTGAAGCTTTTCGAAAGACCAGATCATACGGGTTGGAAGTGTATTAAACGTTCTCTGCATACATTTGAAGCTTTTCGAATGACCAGATCATACGGGTTGGCAGAGTATTAAACGTTTTCAGAATACATTTGAAGCTTTTCGAAAAACCAGATCATACGGGTCGGCAGAGTATTAAACGTTTTCAGAATACATTTGAAGCTTTTCGAAAGACCAGATCATACGTGTTGGCAGAGTATTAAACGTTTTCTGAATACATTTGAAGTTTTTCGAAAGACCAGATCATACGGGTTGGCAGAGTATTAAACTTTTTCTGAATACATTTGAAGCTTTTCAACAGACCAGATCATACGTGTTGGCATGTTATTAACCTTTTCCGGAATACATCTGAAGCTTTTCAAAAGACCAGATCATACGGGATGGTCAGAGTAATAAACGTTTTCTGAATACATTTGAAGCTTTTCAAAAGACCAGATCATACGTGTTGGCAGAGCATTAAACTTTTTCAGAATACATTTGAAGCTTTTCAAAATACCAAATCATACGGGTTGGCAGAGTATTAAACGTTTTCTGAATACATTTGAAGCTTTTCAAAAGACCAGATCATACGTGTTGGCATAATATTAAAATTTTCAGAATACATTTGAAGCTTTTCAAACGACAAGATAATTCTTGTGGGCAGAGTACCTTTTCAGAATACATTTGAAGCTTTTCAAAATACGTGCTGGCAGAGTATTAGCCAATTTCAGAATACATTTGAAGCTTTTCAAAAGACCAGATCATACGGGTTGGCAGAGTATTAAACGTTTTCAGAATGCCTTGAAGCTTTTCAAAAGACCAGATCCTACGGTTTGTCAGAGTATTAAACGTTTTCAGAATACATTGAAGCTTTTTAAAATAACAGATCATACGGGTTGGCAGAGTATTAAGCATTTTCAGAATACATTTGAAGCTTTTCAAAAGACAAGATCATACTGGTTGACAGATTATTAAACGTTTTCAGAATACATTGAAGCTTTTGACAAAAACAGATCATACGGGATGGCAAAGTATTAAAAGTTTTAAGAATACATTAATGCTTTTCAAAAGACCAGATCATACGGGTTGGCAGAGTATTAAGCATTTTCAGAATACATTTGAAGCTTTTTAAAAGACCAGATCCTACTGGTTGACAGAGTATTAAACGTTTTCAGAATACATTGAAGCTTTTCAAAAGACCAGATCATACGGGTTGGCAGAGTATTAAACGTTTTCAGAATACATTGAAGCTTTTCAAAAGACCAGATCGTACGGGTTGGCAGAGTATTACACGTTTTCAGATTATATTGGAGCTTTTCAAAAGACCAGATCATACGAATTGGCAGATTATTAAACGTTTTCAGAATACATTGAAATTATTCAAAAGACCAGATCACACCGATTGGCAGAGTAATATACGTTTTCATAATACATTAAAGCTTTTCAAAAGTCCAGATCATACGCGTTGGCAGAGTATTAAACGTTTTCAGAATACATTGAAGCTTTTCAAAAGACCAGACATACGGTTTGGCTGAATATTAAACTTTTTCAGAATACATTGAAGCATTTCAAATGACCAGATCATACGGGTTGGCAGAGCATTAAACGTTTTAAGAATACATTGAAGCTTTTCAAAAGACCAGATCATAGGTGTTGGCAAAGTATTAAACGTTTTAAGAATACACTGAAGCTTTTCAAAAGACCAGATTTTACAGGTTGGCAGAGTATCAAACGTTTTCAGAATACACTGATGCTTTTCAAAAGACCGGATCATACGGGTTGGCAGAGTATTAAATGGTTTCAGAATACATTTGAGACTTTTCAAAAGACCAGATCTTACAGGTTGGCAGAGTATTAAACGTTTTCAGAATTCCTTTGAAGCTTTTCCAAATACCAAATCATACGTGTTTTCAGATTATTAAACTTTTTCTAAATACATTGGAAGCTTTTCAAAAGACCAGATCATAGGTGTTGGCAAAGTATTAAACGTTTTAAGAATACACTGAAGCTTTTCAAAAGACCAGATTATACAGGTTGGCAGAGTATCAAACGTTTTCAGAATACACTGATGCTTTTCAAAAGACCGGATCATACGGGTTGGCAGAGTATTAAATGTTTTCAGAATACATTTGAGACTTTTCAAAAGACCAGATCTTACAGGTTGGCAGAGTATTAAACGTTTTCAGAATTCCTTTGAAGCTTTTCCAAATACCAAATCATACGTGTTTTCAGATTATTAAACTTTTTCTAAATACATTTGAAGCTTTTCAAAAGACCAGATCATACGGGTTGGCAGAGCATTAAACCTTTTCAGAATACATTTGAAGCATTTTAAAGGACCAGATTATACGGGTTGGAAGAGTATTAAACATTTTTAAAATACATTTGAATCTTTTTAAAAGACCAGATCATAAGAGTTGGCAGAGAATTAAACATTTTCACAATACATTTGAAGATTTTCAAAATCCGAAATCATTCGGGTTGTCAGAGTATTAAACTTTTTCTGAATACATTTGAAGCTTTTCGAAAGACCAGATCATACGGGTTGGCAGAGTATTAAACATTCTCAGAATACATTTGAAACTTTTTAAAAGACCAGATCATAGATTTTGGCAGAATATTAAACCTTTTCGGAATACATTTGAAGCTTTTCAAATTACGTGTTGGCAGAGTATTAAACGTTTTCTGAATACATGTGAAGCTTTTCGAAAGGGCCAGATCTTACGGGTTGGAAGTGTATTAAACGTTTTCTGAATACATTTGAAGCTTTTCGAATGACCAGATCATACGGGTTGGCAGAGTATTAAACGTTTTCTGAATACATTTGAAGCTTTTCAACAGACCAGATCATACGGGTTTGCAGAGTATTAAACGTTTTCAGAATACATTTGAAGCTTTTCGAAAGACCAGATCATACGGGTTGGCAGAGTATTAAACGTTTTCAGAATACATTTGAAGCTTTTCGAAAGACCAGATCATACGTGTTGGCAGAGTATTAAATGATTTCAGAATACATTTGAAGATTTTCTAAAGACCAGATCATACGGGTTGGCAGAGTATTAAACGTTTTCTGAATACATTTGAAGTTTTTCGAAAGACCAGATCATACGGGTTGGCAGAGTATTAAACGTTTTCTGAATACATTTGAAGCTTTTCAACAGACCAGATCATACGTGTTGGTATGTTATTAAACTTTTCCAGAATACATCTGAAGCTTTTCAAAAGACCAGATCATACGGGTTGGCAGAGTAATAAACGTTTTCAGAATACATTTGAAGCTTTTCAAAAGACCAGATCATACGTGTTTGCAGAGCATTAAACGTTTTCAGAATACATTTGAAGCTTTTCAAAATACCAAATCATACGGGTTGGCAGAGTATTAAACGTTTTCTGAATACATTTGAAGCTTTTCAAAAGACCAGATCATACGGGTTGGCAGAGCATTACACCTTTTCAGAATACATTTGAAACTTTTCAAAAGACCAGATCATACGTGTTGGCAGAGTATTAATCTTTTTAGAATTCATTTGAAACTTTTCAAAATACCAAATCATACGGGTTGGCATAATATTAAAATTTTCAGAATACATTTGAAGCTTTTCAAACGACCAGATCATTCGTGTGGGCAGAGTATTAAACCTTTTCAGAATACATTTGAAGCTTTTCAAAAGACCAGATCATACGGGTTGGCAGAGTATTGAACGTTTTCAGAATGCTTTGAAGCTTTTCAAAAGACAAGATCATACGGGTTGGCAGAGTATTAAACGTTTTCAGAATACATTTGAAGCTTTTCAAAAGACCAGATCATACGGGTTGGCAGAGTAATAAGAATTTTCAGAATACATTTGAAGCTTTTCAAAAGACAAGATCATACGGGTTGGCAGATTATTAAGCATTTTCTGAATACATTTGCAGCTTTTTAAAAAACCAGATCATACTGATTGACAGAGTATTAAAAGTTTTAAGAATACATTGATGCTTTTCAAAAGACCAGATCATACGGGTTGGCAGAGTATTAAGCGTTTTCAGAATACATTTGAAGCTTTTTATAAGACCAGATCCTACTGGTTGACAGAGTATTAAACGTTTTCAGAATACATTGAAGCTTTTCAAAAGACCAGATCATACGGATTGGCCGAGTATTAAACGTTTTCAGAATACATTGAAGCTTTTCAAAAGACCAGATCATACGGGTTGGCAGAGTATTAAACGTTTTCAGAATACATTGAAGCTTTTCAAAAGACCAGATCATACTGGTTGGCAGTGTATTAAACGTTTTCAGAATACATTGAAGCTTTTCAAAAGACCAGATCATACAGGTTGCCAGAGAATTATACGTTTTCAGAATACAT
The DNA here is from genome assembly GCA_037127315.1 of Ascarosepion bandense. NCBI lineage: Eukaryota > Metazoa > Mollusca > Cephalopoda > Sepiida > Sepiidae > Ascarosepion > Ascarosepion bandense. The sequence continues at coordinate 1,181,256 of JBBBDQ010000930.1, forward strand.
TGAAGCTTTTCAAAAGACCAGATCATACGGATTGGCAGAGTATTAAACCTTTTCAGAATACATTGAAATTATTCTAAAGACCAGATCATACCGATTGGCAGAGTAATATACGTTTTCAGAATACATTGAAGCTTTTCAAAACTCCAGATCATTCTGGTTGGCAGAGTATTAAACGTTTTCAGAATACATTGAAGCTTTTCAAAAGACCAGATCATACGGTTTGGCTGAATATTAAACTTTTTCAGAATACATTGAAGCATTTCAAATGAGCAGATCATACGGGCTGGCAGAGCATTAAACGTTTTCAGAATACATTTGAAGCTTTTCAAATGACCAGATCCTACCTGTTGGCAGAGTATTAAAAGTTTTCAGAATACATTTGAAGCTTTTCAGAATACCAAATCATACGAGTTGGCAACGTATTTAATGTTTTCTGAATACATTTGAAGCTTTTCAAAAGACCAGATCATACGTGTTGGCAGAGCGTTAAACCTTTTCATAATACATTTGAAGCTTTTCAAAAGACCAGATCATACGTGTTGGCAGAGCATTAAACGTTTTCAGAATTCATTTGAAGCTTTTCCAAATACCAAATCATACGGGATATCAGAGTATCAAACTTTTTCTGAATACATTTGAAGCTTTTCAAAAGACCAGATCATAGGGGTTGGCAGAGCATTAAACATTTTCAGAATACATTTGTAGCTTTTCAATGGACCAGATCATACGTGTTGTCAGAGTATTAAACGTTTCCAGAATACATTTGAAACTTTTCGAAAGACCAGATCGTACTGGTTGGCGGAGCATTAAACGTTTTCAGATTACATTTGAAGTTTTTCAAAAGACCAGATCATACGGGTTGGCAGTGTATTAAACTTTTTCTGAATACATTTGAAGCTTTTCAAAAGACCAGCTCATACGTGTTGGCAGAGTATTAAACCTTTTCAGAATACATTTGAAGCTCCTCAAAAGACCAGATCATACTGCTTGGCAGAGTATGAAACATTTTCAAAATTCATTTGAATCTTTTCAAAATACCAAATCATACAGGTTGGCAGTGTATTAAACTTTTTCTGAATACATTTGAAGCTTTTCAAAAGACCAGCTGATACGTGTTGGCAGAGTATTAAACCATTTCAGAATACATTTGAAGCTTCTCAAAAGACCAGATCATACTGGTTGACAGAGTACTAAACTTTTTTAGAATACATTTGAAGCTTTTCAAAATACGAAATCATAAGGGTTGGCAGTGTATTAAACTTTTTCTGAATACATTTGAAGCTTTTCAAAATACCAAATCATACGGGTTGGCAGAATATTAAACTTTTTCTGAATACATTTGAAGCTTTTCAAAAGACCAGATCATACATGTTGGTAGAGTATTTTAACGTTTTCAGAATTCATTTGAAGCTTTTCAAAATACCAAATCATTCGTGTTGGCAGAGTATTAAACTTTTTCTGAATACATTTGAAGCTTTTCAACAGACCAGATCATACGGGTTGGCAGAGCATTAAACCTTTTCAGAATACATTTGAAGCTTTTCAAAAGACCAGATCATACGGGTTGGCAGAGCATTAACCTTTTCAGAATACATTTGAAGCTTTTAAAAATACGTGTTGGCAGAGTATTAAACATTTTCTGAATACTTTTGAAGCTTTTCAAAGACCAGATCATACGGGTTGGCAGAGCATTAAACGTTTTCAGAATACATTTGAAGCTTTTCAAAAGACCAGATCATACGTGTTGGCAGAGTATGAAACGTTTTCAGAATTCATTTGAAGCTTTTCAAATTACCAAATCGTACGGGTTGTCAGTATATTAAACTTTTTCTGAATACATTTGAAGCTTTTCAAAAGACCAGATCATACGGGTTGGCAGAGCATTAAACCTTTTCAGAATACATTTGAAGCTATTAAAAATACGGGTTGGCAGAGTATTAAACGTTTTCAGAATACATTTGAAGCTTTTCAAAATACGTGTTGGTAGAGTATTAAACTTTTTTCTGAATACATTTGAAGCTTTTCAAATGACCACATCATACGTGTTGGCAGAGTATTATACGTTTTCAGAATACATTTGAAGGTTTTCTTAAGAGCATATCATACGTGTTGTCATAACAGGAGAGTGAAGATAGAAAAGAATAGTTCACAGTAGGTTTCGGAGGAGGGGTAAGAAAAGGACTATTACACTGGTTTAAAGTGAACTATGTGAGAAGAAATTGTAACATGAGAAGAACGATGGGATTCAAGGAGATAAGCAATAACAAGTGACGTTGAATTTAAACTCTTGGAGAGCGTAGCTATCACGGAAGAACGAACACAGAAAGGAGTCATACAGGAAAAAACCGCAATTTAAAAAGTTTATAGAGTAGAAACTATGGTTACACTTTATTTTTTTTTTCACCGTAAAAGTGTAGGATCTTGTTGACAGACTAGAAGCTCGAATAAATTCGCATAGACAAGCACCAGCTAAGATCGTCGTAGCAGAGCCTGTGAATGTATTTGTAGAAGAGACAGAGGCGAGACACATCTCGTCGGTGAGAGAGAGAGAGAGAGAGAGAGAGAGTGAGAGAGAGAGAGAGAGAGACTGTTATTTGGCCGTCATGTCAGGATCAACATTGCAAATGTTTCTTTGGATCTTGTCGAGAACCCCAAGGTGAGCAGCAGCGTCGCCCGACGGTGAGAGAGAGAGAGAGAGAGAGAGAGAGAGAGAGAGAGAGAGAGAGAGAGAGAGACTGTTATTTGGCCGTCATGTCAGGATCAACATTGCAAATTTTTCTTTGGATCTTGTCGAGAACCCCAAGGTGAGCAGCAAGGTCGCCCGACCAGAAATGACAGCAATATTAAAAGCACGAGCGGATGTTTGATTTGTAAATGTGCATAATGGATTTGGAAAAGAAAAAAAATTCCTGGCTCGAAGCAGAGATCCGAGATTCTTAAATAAAAATAACAGATAGAACAGTAAAAATGGTCTCAAAGAAAATAGATAAAAGAAAAAAAGCCTTTGAAACTTTTAATTTATGAGTCAGATCCGCTCAACACGTAGACGGTGTTGGCTTTACGCAACTTTCTGTCACTTTACTTTATTTCTTTTTAAGTATTTCAACCCAAGCAAGGAAGTTTTCCTGCCACTGATGCGAAGTGGGGTTACATAGGGGAAAAGTGATGAGAAAGAGAGGCAAGTTTAGTAGGTGTCAGGAAGAGGGTAATACAAGGATAAAAGTACTGGTGTGATGGGGACGGAGTGCATGGAGAGAATAGCTTGGGAGAAAGGATGCGAGTTAGTGAGATAAGAGATGACTATTGACTTTACATTTAAATTCTTGGAGTTTGTAGCTGTCGGGGAAGCAAGTGTACGAAGGGAATTCTACAGGCGGGAAGTGCTAGAATAGAAGCTGATGGAATTGAAATTGCGTTGATATTTTATCGGTTTCACTGTATTAGGGTGGGACCTAGTTATTAGTCTAGTTGCTCCAGTAAATTTATACATAGGGGGCACCAAGAGTTAAGGTCATTGGAGCAGAAGCCGTGAAAATATTTGTAGACGAGACACAGGGAAGCCGGTTAGAGAGCGAATGCAGTCGAGCTGCCAAGTCGGGGTCGATCACATTACAGATTCTCCGTCGGATTCTCTCAAAAACCCCGAGATGAGTAGCAGGGGCACCCGACCAGATGTGACAGCCTTAAACATTTTTTCTGACATTTCTTCTAAGGCTTTTTTTCTGACATTTAAACTCATTAAGTTATACGTTGTTTTTCTCTGTCCTTCTAGCTTACTATATGTTTCGTGAACATCTGATTTTCTAAGCCCTCGTTTCTTATTATATACCACAAAAACCTGAACTGTTTCTTCTAGATGTTAAATATTAGTTTCCATTTTCTACAAATCTTTGTTGTTACTCACATGTTCAGTCCACGCTATCATAAGCACTCTTGTGTAAAATTACATTTCCGTTGCTTCAAGTCTCATCATCCTTGAGAAGTTAGTCGAGCAATCACTGCCACACATGAAGCGAAATTTGTAACGCTTGCTTGTCTATCCTCATATTTGTGTCGTTATTTTCGTTCTCTGTTAAAAAAATCAGATATTTAAATTTCCAGATAGTTAAAATAAATCTACAATTTGCAATTCACAGTTTTGCTAATACCCTTACAATCTGTCGTCTTGTAGTTGATGTTTAATCCCTTTCTCTCACTTTCTGTAACACCGAGTGGAAAGGACGGGAAATAATGTGCATATCTTTAGGGTTTCATCAATGGAAAAATGTATTATAAAGAAAAAGCAGTACATTGTCTAAATATTTATGAAATAGTCCCCGAACGAATATAGACGTAAAGTTTTCAGCGTCCTTTCAATGCATGGTCATCAGCAAAAAGGAAGCCACAAACTTCCAACTACAGGTCGGAGAAATTAAAATAAAACAAGTGAAGAAATTTAAATACCTGGGAAGCGTGTTGACAGAGGATGCGATGTCGACATCCAAATATGCATTAGAATGGCCAAGGACGTATTTCAAAAGTTAACAAGATTACTGAAAGAGAGGAGAATTTCGTTGGAAACCAAGAAAAGGGTACTGGATCGCTTTATGATGTCTATCCTTCTTTATGGCAATGGATGTTGAAGAGTTTGAGATTCACAGGAAGGATAGAGGGAAAGAGAGAAAAGGGAAAGCAACGCGAGACCTACTTGATAGGCCTGGGCAAATGGATGGAAGAGCCGAGAGATACCAAGAGGATGTATTTTGAAAGCGATAAGTGACAGAGCCAAGGGGAAGTCCATGATTGCATAAGGTACATGAAGAATAAGACGAATTATTAATCTATTCTCGGCGTCGGATAATAAACAATCCTACTCAATGTCTCAGAATTAACAATAACTGAGCACTACCAAAACAGAAAAAAGACTATATATCCATTGCCAAATGAAAAACAGTTTACCTCTGTAGATATAATATTGTGTTAAGTTCAACATTCTATGAAGTTTGCCGAGATCTATAGACAGTGGAAGAAGGCTGTGAGGTTAGGGAAGGCACAACGAGCAAAATATGAAAAAAATTGGCCATTAGTGAAATTGTAAATAATGTCGAAAGCGTAAAATATCTACTCAGAGTCCCTAAATCTAGGGTAAAATACGCATGCTTTGTCAGGAACTAAGTAAGCTTAAAAGAGCTTTATTTTCTTGGAACCCTATAGATATTTACAGATAGCAAATCAGGCGATAAACCTGTTTGTTTAAGTCTAGAATATCCAATCGCTGTTTTATTTATTAACAAACTGATAATTAAGACCACTTTTTGATTATCATAACTAATCATACTCATTTTACACGGTTTCGATTCATTAATTTAGGAATTCAAATGATAGCAACTCTCGATTTTATTTCATGTTCCGTTTAATACAATCTTCTTTTTCTTCATATACCATGTTCTGAAGGAACATAGGCGATCATGGACTTTCACTTGGCTCTGTCTCTTGTCGCCATCATTATCTTTTGGTTAGTGTCTCTTCTAAACCTCACACCCCCATCTATTTGCTAAGATCTAACAAGTACATTTTGCGCTGCTTTCTCTGGTCTCTCCTTCCATCTATTCAACCAGTGAGAATTAAATTCATCAGGCCCTTCTTACTCATTAATTGTCTCAGGAACCTCATTTGTCTCTTTCTGATGCCAAGTATAAGTTTTCTTTCCTTTTGGCATCATTTTCAACAGCTTATCATTGTACACGTGCTCTGTCCATGGTATCCTCAGCATCCTTCTGTAAAACCACATTTTTGCAACTTCATACCTCACCTTTATCCTTGATGAGATCGTCCAATATTCATTTCCATACAGAGGGACAAATATCACATAGCAATTAAGCAGTCTTTTTTTGTTTCTGGTTAGCTTCTGAAAGGTGTCTTTGGACATGCCAACGTATCTTTAGATCTCCGTGTCGTACCTCTCTCAAAACACTTGCCAAATATTTGAATATTTTACTTGTTTTATTTTAGCTTCTTCGACCTGTACTTGGAATTTTGGGATATTCTTTTTGCTGATGAAACTACATTCAGTTTTCTTGATGTTTATGCTTAGTCCTTTCTTCTCACTTTCTTTTGCCACATTCTGCAGAAGTTCCTGCATTTTCCTTTCCGTGTTTGCTATCTGCACCGTGTCATCCGCGTATCTTCAATTGCTGAGATTGTGGTCGACAATGATGAATGTTGGCAAAGCTTTTATTTCTCTCATAATTGCTTCGCTATACAAGGTGAATAGGTCACATCCTTGTCTTACAACGCTTTATATGTTTGCATACTGTCTGAGTTCACTTCAAACCCGTATACAAGAGATTTGCTAACCATATAGATGCATGTTAATCCTAAAGTCTTTTGCGAAAAGATCGATGTTACCCTGCATAACTATCAAGTCTTTGTGCCGAACACCAATGTATAATCTAGCACCTTTGCATAGGCAGATAAATGTCTTTCTGCACTTTTATTGCTCGTTCAGATTGCATTGTGAACATAATTATCGCATTCCTCGTTCCGGTATCTTTAACGAAGCTACACTGTTCTTGCTCTATTTCTGAGGCGACTCTAGTGCGCGTTCTGTTCATTAGAATCCTAATGATGAGTTTTGTTATGTGGCTAATTAAACTGATTGTTCGATGTTCGCATTTCTTTGCACCTGGGTCCTTAGGTAGTGATATGAAGATTGATCTGCTTAAGTCCTCCGGTATATTGTCGCTGTTGTAGATTTTATTTATTTTTCTGTGAGTCTGTCTACGCCACAGGCTTCTTGGCACAACAACATCTATATTACAATCCTGTCTGTTCCTGCTGCTTTTTTACACTTCAGTTTAATCATTGCAGATTCAATTTCAGTTGTTAATATTTCTGGTCCATCCATAATTTTGTGCGTTGCTTTCTCTTGTCGTGGAAGAGATCTCCAATATACTTGTCTCTTCTCTTAAGTATTTTGCTTTTTCTAATATAGGTGTGCCATCCTTTGCTTTTATGCATCTTGTTGTTGAGTGTTTCCTTTGTCTTGTCAGTTCCTTTATTTTGTTATGCATGTTCACATTATTTGTTGTGCTCAGTATCTCTACTTCAGCGCATTTTTCGTTGAGACATCTTTCTTTAGCCTGCTTAAATTTGCTCCGTATTTCCTTGTGCAGTCTCTAGCATTCCATTCCATATCTTGGCATCGTTTTCTGTTTCTTTTCCATTATGTCAAGAATCTCTTTGGTGATGCACTTGTTTTTCTTCCGGCGTCCTTTGTCATTTAGAAGGATGTCGTTCGCCGATGTCACTAGCACCGCTCTAAGTGCGTCCCATTTTGAGACTCCATTTCCAGTTCTTCTTCACGCTCTCCACATATATTTCCTGCAGGTTCGGATCGTTCACGAGTCTATTGCACTGCAGTTTTAGTGCCGCGTACGGATTTTTAAATCTCCTTAGTTTTATCCTTAGTTTGCATACGACTGGTAAGTGGTCGCTTCCGCAGTCCTCATTTATAGTTAAATAGTGGTTCTTAATATCTCCGCCTGGACTTTTCCATAGTCTTCTTCGGTGCTATGAACCAGGTGTTGGGTATTATCTAGTCATTCGCTGTGCCCCATTAGACTCATTTTTCACCACGGCTATTGCGGTGGCCTAATCCAAAATTGTCGACCGTTTCACCTTCTCTTCTTTGGACATCTTTGGCATTCAGATCTCTTTTCATAATTCTGATTTCTTGTTATTTACAGAGTGCGTTGGCATAATCCAGTATGGAGAAGTTATCGACTTCATCTTCTGTACTTTGTGATGTTGTTGCATATACACTATTACCGATATATTGAGAGGTTTCACTTTTATTTCAACTACTCAAATTCTTTCAGATATTTGGTTGTATACTATAACGCATTTTCTTGTGCCTTTATCTGGTATAACGCAGACTGCTTTTTCATGTTTTCAACTTTTGTGTATATAATTCTGTGGTCGTTACTGATGAAGTCTCCATTGTTTGGCCATCTCGTTTCATATACGTCTAAAATATTTATGTTCAAACTAGTCATCTCCTGCTTCACATTTTCCAGCTGTCCACATTTGTTCATGTTTCTAACGTTCCATGATCCAAGAATGGTACATGTCAATATTAACTTTTTTTATTTCACCTCTCATGCGCACAGTAAACGCGAAAAAAATGTTGTCTGTCTCAAAGTTTGAAAAATAACTATCAGAAAATAATCATGAGAGACATAAAACGATTCAGGGTGAAAGGATCATCATCATAATAAACGATATTATCGATTTCAAAGAAGAGTCGCGAACATAGTGGGACGGTCCTATTATTCGAGAAAATTCCCCGACACACACACACACACATCCAACCCCCCCCTCACACACACACAGCGCCATCAATTCACCTCATTACACCTCTTTGCCGGCAGAAAGAGTTGTTTTCAATTCTGACACCGGTAAAAGGTAAATAAAATGAGAGCAAATCTATCTGAAAAGATAACAAATGTTGAGGATTTTTAGGAATGTTTTTCCATGCAATTTCGGGTCCGCATCCTTTTTATGTTGATTGATACAATTCGCACTGGAAGCATGTCTTCTCCGATCTTCAACGCCCTTCTCAGTATTCTCAAATTTTCCAGCATAGCGAAGATCCTGGACATCTGATTCTCTTCGAATAAATGTATAATATCCCTCATCACCCCCTTGTTTTGTTAAATAATTCTGGCATAGTAATTATCAGTTTTCTCAACGTTTCCATAGAGCCGGGCTTTCGTCATTAACGGTTCGAAAACATTAAAAAATTATATTACCCCCTCTACTCACAGAAGAAACCCATGCATATTACTATTATTTTCTACTTAACTGAGTAACAGATAATGTAGTCTTGACCTAAAAGAAGCTGGATGTAGCGAACAGCCTGTGTGTTAATTAGAAATTCTTACCAGTGATCTGAGGGCTTTCGAAATATTTGTGTCCCAGTGAATAATTATGAATTAAACTAACGTTTCGTCAAAATTAATTTTACTTTCTCCCATGTATTGGAAAAGACCCAATCATGGATCAAGTCATTAGATAGGCAACATACCAGCATATGTTTGTTGGTCATCCTTTTATGTGTATTATTCTGCATATCAGTTTATCACTAACCAGTGAAATATTTACATCTAATACTCAATTTAGCTTTCGTATTAAATGTGCGATATCGATTCTGATGTTTGAAGGTAATGATAAGGTATAGAGACTGATAGCATAAATAGTCATATAGCCGTTTCCATATAGAAAACATTTGACATTCATTGACCAAAATGTTAGCATTACTGTTGGTAGAAATTTGTAAAAATCTTTCTTTTAAAACAGTTTTTAACTAAAAAAATAAGATTCTCAAATTCGAATAGGTGTTATCGCTTTTTCTAGTATTGATGGCGGTTTTCTTCTTAACAACCCTCTAGGGCCATTCGTATCATATTTGATACAGTATGAAAACAAGCCTTGAAAGAAATATTTTCCTGAAAAAATTTTTAAGAGAAATATTTTATAAATTAATAAGCAGTACTGACTGCTCAGTCAATGAATACCAAATGTTTACTTATAGGGAAATACCAAATGTTTCCTTGTAGGGAAATACTGTATCAAATATGATACGAATAGCCCTAGAGGGTTAAGTAGTAATTAGTGGGGGATCTGTTTATTACTTCATAACAATATAGAACTGATCCCCCACTTTATGACAAATAGAAGCCTTAATCATATTATATTATTAACCCTCTAGGGCCATTCGTATCATATTTGATACAGTATGAAAAGAAGCCTTGAAAGAAATATTTTCCTGAAAAATTTTTTAAGAGAAATATTTTATAAATTAATAAGCAGTACTGACTGCTCAGTCAATGAATACCAAATGTTTCCTTATAGGGAAATACCAAATGTTTCCTTATAGGGAAATACTGTAACAAATATGATACGAATGGCCCTAGAGGGTTAAACGTTTTCTTAATGTAGTTTTGAATGACAATATATTTATTTTGCCTTTAACTTCTTCTATGAATTTTCCATTATAGGTATTACTAATATAAGATGTTCATCTGATGTGGTTTTTGTTGTTTTGAGATATTACTGCATCAACACAGTACTGAGAATGAATCGATTCTTGCAGACTTAGAATACTAATTTCAGTGAAGCTCTTTTTATTATTCATCTTAGAAAACGGCTGAATATAGCTGTTTTTTAGGTATCATAGTAAATGTTGAACGTCAGCCATAAGATCCATGTGAGAATTTTGACCTGAGGAGGCTATTTGAAATGAAATTTCTGTTTCTCGGGAACAGTAGGTTTGTTTAATTATCTGAGATCGTTGGATCGACTGTATATATAAATCAGGGAAACATTCTTCAAGTAATTAGATAATTCATCAGGGAAATTAGGATGAGATAAACCTGGCTGCAGCTTTTTGAAACTTGGGTGCTCATGATAATATAATTGTTATTGTATGTTCTATAATACATACATTTTTCTTTCGATTCGGAAAATGTGTTCCTTGAAAAATGTTAATACAAAAAAAAAAGATAAATATCTAAAAAAATTTGTTGTAGTAACCCTTCAATAAGCAATGTAATATCAACTAACTGAAGCTAACCACCACTTAATGAATGAATATTCTCTCGGGAATGGCTCGTAATTTAGGCGACTGTTGGGCCTTAAACTCACTTTTGACTTGAAGATGAAATTGTACACATGATCCCTCGTCAAAGATGCAGGAAAATAGCCGGTTCTATGTATCAGTCTAGTAAATACCTGGGTCTACTTGCTATCCTCTACTTTTATAAGAGACAGATCAGGCCTAAAATCAAGTACTTCTGTTATATTGGGGAAGGAGCTTCCCGTTACACACTTTTCAATCCCGTGAAACTCAAAAATCGTCTCCGCGTCCTTGTGGCTGATAAATTACAACGATCGATAATTACTGTTTAACCCAAATCTTGTTGGGCAATGAAACCTGATTTTGAGCTATTTTATCACACTGATTATGCAAATCAAGTTCGATTTTTTAATTACATCAGGTTTCCTCTATACAGATGGTGCAATTTTTGTTCAAAATAGGGCAAAAATAGAAAAGTATCCTTATAAATTCTAAATGCATTTTCAGCAGTTTCACCCCTCTATTTTTAGACGGAGAAATACTTCATTTTCTGTTAATTTATTACTTGACTCCAAAGATTATAATTTTCCGTTCTAACATACTTGGTGTTTTCTGATTTTGTTATAGGATTGGTAAACTTTCTAATTTTAACAATCTGATTAGACATTCCGAGGAAGATAATATAGATCGAAATGTTACATAAGAATAAGTAATATATTAATCCTTATTAAAAACCTAAGACAAAATAAGAAAGAATCAAGCATATACGTCAACAATTTATGAAAGAAATTTGAACAAAGGTACTAAGTTTGGGATTATAAGAAACAATGAGATATACAAAGTTTTTTTTTTTGTTCACTCAATGTGATTCTTAGAGTCATGTATAAATTCACAGAAAATGAAATATTTCTAGGTCAGAAAATATAACTGAAATTGCTGGGAAATACATTGAAAATAATATTAGGATGCTTTTCCTTGTATGATAAATTTTTTGAACCTAAAATAAATCTTTTCAAGAGTTTTACTTACATTATTATGCACAGGCACTTCACAGTGAAATTTAACATTTTGATCTAAAAAAAAATAAAAATAAAAATAAACAGCGTCTGTACTGAAAAAACCTGATGTGCTGAGAAAAATGGATTTGATTTTCAGGATCCGCATGAAAAGATAACCCAGAAATATGTTCCCATTGCTCAACAACATTTAGTTGAAAAAATGTCACCCAGTGTTATTTCCCCACCCTTAATTTTTCTCTCACAAACGAGATATCGCAGTTCTCTCACTGCTCTGTCGCTAATTTCTTGAAAATGCTCGGATATACTACATTCCGTAGTTTACCTACTTCTTATCGTCAAAGCTACGGGTATTGTAGAGAACCAGCCACATTCCCTCCGTATTCTAATGGTGATTTGTAAATTCTGTTCGAGCAACTTCTTCTCGTGAACCACTGTTCCGTGGAAGCGACACCCAAGAGGATGTTTTTCTGATCCCTACAATTTTAACCTATTCAAGTCTAAAGTCACTTACTTTTTCCATATATCCGCATAAAGTGTTTCGTACTCTGTGACCTTCTTCCTTCATTGTACTCGTTGTAAAGGAAACGATCAAAATAATTTAATGATTAAATTTGCATTTGACAGTAAAATTTTGAATCTTCATTCTATTATTTTTGAAAGAATTCCAGCAATCAGTCTGTCAACATTATATTTAAACTTTTAGCAGGAGAGAGCTAAGGAAGAAAGATTTATTATCTCATTTGTATTTCCCCCGTTATGCGCAATATTATACCCGTGATATACTCGCAGCGTAATTCACGGATATAACGGAAAGGCTGAAAGGCAAAGGAATGAAAAACATGCTTTGTTCTCAGGGAAAATGCCTTGACATTAAGACATAGAGAACAATATATATAGATATATACAAGTGTCACAGACGGATAATAATATATTACATGTATCTACACAGCAAAGCTGAGTGTAAGGAGAAACAAAGAGGAAACGTGTTGCATACAATATAAAGATACTCTTGGGTATGAAGAAACCATGTTTAGGACTCCAGATTCAAACGAGCAGGATTTATCAGTGTCCAAGCCGAGAACATATTTTGCAAACTAGTAACAGAGCTTATTGGCTTTTAACCAAATTGAGGACTACGAGCTGTAATTTATCTGGGGAAATATATATTTACAAATGGAAACAATATCATTGATTTGTAAGCTGCTGGGATGTAGATTTAGCCTCTTTCAGAGGAATGGAATTCCAGGCCTAAAGAAAGCAACCTTTCTGTCAGACTACTGTAAACAAAACTGGATTTTACTGCTGCTTTTTTTCATTTTGTAGAGCGTAATCACTAAGTGGCCATCACCTGTGCCATGTGACAGATCTCCAACAAAAAGAGATTACCTCCTTCGGTATACCTACAAACCTACGCATACTGAACACAGCGATGTTTAAAAATGTGAGATATAGATGAAAGAATGCATGTTTAATAGAACGAGCTACAGCCGAAATTTGTGTGTTAAGATTAGTATTTACCAGTATCAAACTTGATTCTCAAGAATGTTGATATAAACGATGATAGAGACATGTGATAAAACTACTTCAAAATAATATGAAATAATAAAAGCTACTGTCAATTCTGCTGAAAATGATACGTATTCTTATTCAAACTACGCCAGTATTTGTTTTATATCTGTCAGCTAATAAATATATTATATGGAGAAGACAAACATTTAGGATAAATGAGTCCGAAAATATAATTCTAGGTAGCCTGATGGTAGATCGACGTCATAGAAATATAGTTATATTAGTTGTACTCTAACATAAGATGTGTCAATTTGAACAATGGTCATAGTAACTTTAGCTATACATGATGGCCGTCGCTCAAATGTAAAAACAAGCTAAAGCAGTGGTTATCAAACTATTTTAGGATTTTTTGCATGACGTTCTCTTTATAATATTTTAGATGGATCGCTGACTCTTTTATATTAACCGCAGTTAACATATAGACTTCTTCTTCTTCTTCTTCTTCTTCTTCTTCTTCTTCTCACTGCTCTCTTCTTCTTCTTCTTCTTCTTCTATGTGCGTAGGCAGGCGATCATGGTTCTCCACGTCTCCCTATCCTTTGTGGCTCTTAGTATGTTTGCTCCTGTTATTCCTGGCAACCCCCGTTCTCTTCATCCATCTGATCAGGCCCTGCAAATATGTTATCCGCTGCCTTCCTCTATCTCTCTTTCCTTCTATCTGGCCAGTCAGTACCAGGTTCTCCAAGCTCTCCTTCCTCATTGCGTATCCCAGGAACATCAGTTGTCGCTTCCTGATGCTCAGTATCATTTTCCTTTTTGTTGCCATTCTTTCCAACACCTCATCGTTGCTTGTATGCCCAGTCCACGATATCCACAGCATCCTTCTGTAGAACCACATTTCCGCTGCTTAAACTACTGAAAATATTTTTAACAAAAAAAAACATTTATTCAAAAAATAACGACTGAAAAATATTTATTCAAATAATGGCAACCAATTTCTATTGTAACAAAAACATTTTTCGGAAATCAATTATTCATTGCAAAAATAGCCACCTTAAAAATATTTTCAGTAGTTTAAGCAGCGGAAATGTGGTTCTACAGAAGGATGCTGTGGATATCGTGGACTGGGCATACAATGGCATGGGTGTATTTGCTTGGCCTCAACCAGTTCTTCTAGATTTGGCTTTGTTTTGGCAAGTGCAACTCTCATGTCATTTGTTGTTTCTAATCTGTTTCGGGATTTGGTTTTGTGGGCAAATAATGTGGAAAAAACAGTCTCACATTCATAGGTGGTTGTAAATGGAATTAGCACCTTTATAGCCAGCTTTGCAACATCGGGACAGGACTGTGGCATTTAATTCAAAAATCGCTACAGGACACTTAAGGAAAATGTTTTGCACCTGCACCATTGAACAAATTAATAAACTGTTCTTGAATGAACTTATCCTCTGAATGCAGATCATTAATAGAAAGTGCAATAGGGTTGTGGATAAACCGACGATATTTTTTAAAGTTTTGTAGGTCAGGAAAGTAATGAGAAATTCCTTCACGAAGCTGCCATTATGATGTGGTAACTATCCCAAATAGCCAATAATTTCAACTGAGTCGCCACTTCGATGTCCCCTCGAAACCCCTTTGCGGTCGCCTAAGGGACCGTGGACCATAGTTTGAGAATCGCTGAGCTAATGAGTTAACTTTCAATTTCGGTATATTTCATGCTAACTTCGAAAGTTACCATGGATAGAAATAACTGGATATATTTGTGCCATAGTGGTAACTGAAATTTTGAAATCAGTCGTATTAACCAGCGAAGAAACGAAAGACAACGGCGATATGCGTAAGCAAATATTTTTATGGTTTTGTCTCGTAATCTTCTGGTATATCACTGACTTAAATCATTTCGTATGGAGTTCTAAAAAAGAATGCTGAGAATACCATGGATGAACCATGCGAGCAACGACGAATGTTAGAGAAAATAAAACTTATATATAACATCAGGAAGAGACAATTTAATTCTTTAGGGCACATGATGATGAAAAAAGGTTTTGAAAATATGGTACTCATAGGACTTATTGACGGCAAGAGAGACAGAGAGAAACAACGCGTAACTTAACTTTTTAAAATCCTTTCGGCCTACGCAAGTCAATAATGCCGCTAAGACGCACGGATTGCTTAGTGTTGGATTGTATGAAAACATATTTCAAAGGAGAGATTATAATAAAATTAACAGAAATTCAGAACCCTATTAAAGTTATTCGGACTATTGTCCTAATTTTTGTTGACATAAAGATTTATATTACATTTAAAGTTTTGAAGATCAAAGTTGGAGGAAAACAAGAAGACGGAAGAGAATTCCGCAGACGAGAAGTGCGATAGAAGAAACTGTTAACATAAAACTTCCGAATACATGTTGCCATTTCAACAGTAAAATAAAAAGACCTAGACGCCAATTTAGTACAAAGAATCATTTCATAAATTCTAGGTATCTTAGTGGAAAGTTTCTAAGAAAACTTACCATGAAATTATTCATAGAAAACAAACGGAGAAGCAACATTACATCAGTGGGCCTAACGAACTTGAGTAAATATTCAGTTGAAATAAGAAGAAACATGTATTAAAGGTTACAAAGCACATAAAATTGTGAATATCCTGGAGGAACATGGCAAATAAAAGAAAATATATTTTGAAAATGAGAAAAATACAAATAAACATTGCTTCAGAATATTATAAGAGTAAATGCCATTAAAATTTCAATTAAATCTGCTTTGTAACTTAAGTGAAGCTTGCATTAATATAATTTATACGTACGGAGTTTTATTTATTTTTTCAGATTTATTAAAATATAAAGAAAGACGGAAACACATTAGCTATAAAAATACCATTTATTTTCTTTATTCCTTTTTAACAAAATGAAAAGTTCAAAAACAAATTTCTTTTAGTTTAATTTTTCTTTCATTCAGTCTTTGTCGCACTTGTATATTTTTATTTTTCCAGACTTTTCGTTGTCAGATACTTCAATATTATTATTATTATTATTATTATTATTATTATTATTATTATTATTATGCCTATTATTCTTTTTTCAGTCTTGCTGTTATTTAATTATATCTGCTGTTATTATCTTTTTATTATTTAATTATTTGTCTTTTTTATTACTTAATTATTTTATTTGAATACACAATATTTCAATTTTACTGACATCATTTTACATTTTCGCTTCTCTTTTCAGTTTTTACCTACAATCTAGATTAAATCAAAGAGGCATTAACCTATAACCCGTATTTAAAACAAATTCAACTTGATCACATTATGAAGAACAGTATCAGGATTACAGCCAAGATTTCCGCGACGATATACGTGGAAATAATTAGATTTGGATGTTCAGATTAAAAAGCGATCATGAGGCATGTGCTGCAATTTTTAGTTAAGACGGCGACAGAAAGTAAAAATAACTAGTTATTTCTCTTGTTTTATTTGTAACATTGTCGCTTGACGAAGTGCTCATTGCTAACGATCTATCGTCAAATGCAGTCATTGTTGTTCACCATGTTCAGATAGTTTGTGATATTTGTACAATATTAAACTCAGATTGGTAAATAACATTTAAGGGGTTAGCAGAAAATAATTTCGATATATTTTTTGTAGCTGAAGTTCCTTGGACATGCATTGAGAAAGGAGGGCATGGAGAACCCCATACTAACATGCCATATAGAGGGAAGAAGCGACAGGGGAAAGCATGGGATACCATATTTGAAGGACCTAATCAAGTGGATGACGGAACGAGGGTTGCATGGTGTAACAGGAGAAGGCGCGCTCAGATCCACCAGGGATATGGAAACGTAAAAAGCAATGATCGACTACGTCCTGAAGGGACAAGTCACATAGAAGAAGAAGTTTTGTCTTCGTTATTTTATTCATTTATTTTTAGCTCTCATCTGTATATTGATACTTTTTAGGGTCATTTTGCCTTTCTACGGTGCTTCAACTTTTTCGCTTACTTTGTTTGCTGTTTTATTTCTTATATTTATTTTTGTATGTTTTTTAGTTTTATATTTTCTCTTTTTCTCATCTCGACATTCATTGGTAGTTGCAGAGTATATACCTGTCTTCCTACGTCATTTCTAGTTTTTCGATTTCATCGTTTTTATTTTGGAGATTTTCTTTCTTTCTGTCTTTCTTTCTTTCTTGCTTGCTTGTCTGTTTTTCTCTCTTTCCTTTCTTATTTTTCTTTCTTTTTTCTTCTTTTTTATTTCTATCTTTCATTATTTTCTTTCTTTCTGTTGGCTTTCTTTCTTTCTTTCTTGTTTTTTTTATTTTTGTTTCCAGTTTTTTTGCTTGATTTCTTTTTTTTTGCTTTATCATTAGTTTCTTTCTGTTTGCTTGCTTTTTTCTTTCGTTATTTCTTAAATTCACTATTTTATTTGTTACTTTGTTTCTTTGTTTTTATTGTTTCTTTCTTAATTGTTTATATTGTGCTTTCTTTCTTTTCTATTTTTCATTTATGTTTCTTTCTTTCTACCTTGCATTTTTTTCTTTCTTTATTAGTCTCTTGTATATTTGTCTTATTCATTCTTTTTCATATTCGCTTGCTTTGTTTTGTACTTGCATTATTTTTTATTCTTTATGTTAAGATTATTTAAGATTTTTCTACTTGTTTTATTTTCAGCTTTATTTTCGTTTTGCGATTTTCTCTTATTGTATTGTCATTTACGTCTTTCATGTGTCACGTTCTACTTTTACAGTTTTATTTTTCGAAATTTCAAAATTATTTTCCTTTTTTTCCTAACATGTACTTTTATTTATCTCTAGTTCTTGATCTTGTCCTTCAATATAGCAATTAGACTGAAAATCAATAGCCAATAAGACTGACATAGAAATATTATATAAATTCAAAAAAATAAAAATACAAGAAAAATGACGTCTCTAAGCATGTTAATTTAATGCAAATTAAGTTAACCGCTATTGAGCAAAATAGGTCCGAAACATGCACGCTTATTTACGTTCGAGTAATTTGATATTGCTTACCAAGTGAGTTTCTTAATTCTATTAGATCTATAGTGGAATGAATAGGTGTACATTATTCTAATTTTTTTTTCTAGTTTTCTTACTTTCTTCTTTCTTTCTTTCGTTCTTTTTGTTTGAATTTAATTTGAGGAAATGGTAAAAATTTCATTGATAAGAAGTGTGGATCTTCATTTCCATTTTTTTGCGAATTCCCTATTCACAGATATTTTTAAATAAATATAATGAGATTGATTTTTTGCGAACAATACATAGAAACGAAGTAAGATGGTAATGATGAAGTTAGCTTTTTCGTCAAAAGGAAACATTCGGCTTTTATTACAGTGTGTTTCTATTGGTTTAAAATCTTTCTCTTAAAACATTTTTTTCATGAAAATAAACTCTTGTCTACTAAATCTTATCGATGTTTCGGCAAACATGGACATTCATGTTCGAAAAAAAAGTCTCAAAAAGACCTCATTCCAATGACACTGCTTTATTATAAATACTTTCACCCCCTCGGCAACATTTAATTTTTAAAAGCGATGATTAGAATTGGAATAAAAGAATATAACCTGAAGGTATGTTGAAAGGAAATTTATATATTTTATTTGTTCATAAGTAGTGATAACAACAGAATAAGCATTATATATTCATTAGATTTGTTTTATTTACACTATTTATATATTGTATTATTTAATGAATTGGCTGGCAAAATTATTATCAGTTGTTTCAAAATGTATAAAATGTTGAATGTTTTCATGTCTATTTCTTTATGAATTGCTAAATGATACATATTGTTTTGCAGTAGTTTTATTTGTAATTAATTTTGTTAGTTTTCAGAATGTTGTAAATCTAAAATTATTCTTGTAAATAAACACATTTACTTTTAGTGCAAATTTCCCCTTCTTTCACATGCTTGGGTTTTATTACAGTTCTAATCATCATCGCGTTTTAAACAATTCACATCACCGAAGCGTGAAAGTAGTTAAAATAAATCATGGTAAAACCATCCTTTTGACACTCCATATTCTTATATATATATATATATATATATATATATATATATATATATATATATATATATATAAAAATTCAGATGAAACTTAGTAGAGAAATAGCCATTTTCAACATGTCATTTTAAGGCATGCATTCTTTGACCTCTTATAAATTAAATTTCTTTCTGTCAAACATAGATTACACCTATCTCTTCAGCTATTAGGGGTTTTATCCTTACCTATGAGTTCCCAGTTTATCTGGAGATCTAAGTTACTTTCATTAAATTCCCAGTATTTTCTAGAAAGGGCTATTTGCTATCTTAAAATTTCTTTAAGTTGCATGCAATTACTATTTTGAATCCTAGCCTAATATACATACATATATATATATATATATATATATATATATATATATATATATATATATATACTTGCACGTATGTTCATATTTGTTCATTTTTTGTCATATTCATAGGAGTCCCCATCATATATTTTTATGTTTAATATAATGCGAGCAATCAATATTTTCATTAAGACAATATTTTTTTCGCGTTACGTTTATTTTTTTAATCGTTTCACTCCAAGCAAGGTGGTAACGCCACTGATGCGCAGGGGGCAACATGAGATAAAATATTAGATAGGAGGAGAGTAAAGAGAAAGACGAACCAGTTCCAGTGGGTGTCAGAGAAAGGAGCAAAAGATGGATGGCAATACAGGTGTGATGACAGTTGCAAAAGTAGAAAGAAAAGAAAATATATACAGGGTGATGCAGAAAGAAATTGTGTCAAGTGGTTAATAGATGGGATAACATTGCATTTAACTTCCGGGATGTTGTAGTCGTCAGGAAAACAAGAATGTAGAAGAGGGTTCCACAGGCGAGAAGTGCAAAAAAAGAAGCTGATGGAGTAGGATTGTCGGCTGGATTTTGTTGATCGAACTGTGAATGAGTGGGACGCAGTTGCTAGTCTGGTTGCACAAGTAAACTCATGTGGCATCCATTTTAGTTGTTACTGGCGCTGAAAGTCTTCAGTCGTTGTTGTTTCTGAAAAATTTCTTCGTTTGCGAATATGTAGAGGTAGTCTGTGACATATTGAAATATATTTTATATAAGGACTAGTAATTTAGAGTTTTATTTGCGTTTGCTTTTTCATGTTAACGACATCTTTCATAATCCACCAAACACGCAACATTGTATTTTTTACATTTACTTTTGTTTTGGGAATGAATGAATTTTTATTTTTTCATTGGGTGTTAAACGCTGTTGCTCTCGTTGGATATGATTATAGAGAATACACTTTTCATTACATGCGATTATTCTTTTCAGAAAAGATTCAGCACACTAATATCTCTTCTAAAAGAAAGATTAATACTTTAAGTTTAAAGAGAAATAGAATTCAAAGATAGACAGCCACGGGGCTGGGACCTTCAGAAATAGTTTAAATCAATCGAAAATCTATCTGCTACTATTGCAGTTTGAGTTTGTTTAAAGGCATATCAAACTCCGTGGGTTATTTAATGCCGAAAAGGTGGGGTTTTAAGGTATTCTTTAATGTGTGGTTATAGTGAGAAGGTTGATTTTAATGAAATTTTTCTTTTTTTATTTTAGAAACTGACAATGTCTTCTAGTTTTTTATTTTTGCTCGGAATAATCTTTTTCCTTTCAAATGTGTTATGGCAATAATTTTTGCTTCAAAAATTTATTGTTAGTAATATTTTGTCTTTAAAATTGTATATTTTTCTATAAAAGTCTATTTTTTTGCATATATTTCTATAAATACTTCCATATTTTTTTGTCCCAAGTTTAGGGGGTTATCTAATTGCACATAGCTGGGACCCTAACAGGTGCTACCACTCCAAGTTAGAGTAGACCTAAGAACAGCAGTAATTAAGAGGTAATTAACAGCTTCGAACAATTTGAAATTTATTTTTGTACAAACCACGTCAACTGTTTGTACCAAAAGAAACAGTAAACTTCATTAGTTACGAATCAGCCCTTGGGAACTTTATTTTGCTCGTTTGCTAAGAAATCTGAAACAATTTTGATGTAGTGATTTTCCTTAATTATTTTCCTGTCATGGAAGACATAGATATCAGTCTCTTATATTTTCTTCCTAAAACAAAATTTTGAACGATCTATGCCTAGATGTATTTTCTACTCTTCCATAATCATCTTACTTCATACAACCTTTTTTTAATATCAATACTATAAGGTTCGCATCATTGAGTCAGCGATCAATGTATTAATAGTTATTATGAACTAGTCTATCAAGCATTATATAAGAAAGGCTAAACTTAGGCTTTGACAAGCTTTCGACTGCTGGACGTGTATTGTGTCTCTGGACGAATATTTGACAAGATCAAATCACTGACAGCATATTAGTTAATGAATTCATAATGAACAGTCACGTTTCTAGATCATTTTGAATTAGTGCGGAGATCATCAGGGTCCTATCCTTGAATTTACGAAATTTCTTGTCTTAATCAACGACTTTCCTAACTTAATCAGTTCTTAACTCAGTATTTATTCTCATGTCATTATATATTATTCTCTTAAATATACTATTAAAATAGCAAGTCTGGCAGCTCTCAAATATTTCAGCCAATCAGAGGTTCATTGGTGCAAGGGGTGGCTTGTATATTTTAAAAACTCCAACCTGAAACTACTACCTTCTAGTCGTAATAGAGAACAATTTTTGCGTTAATCAGTATGACTTAAACATCAAGAAAGCAAATCATTGCAGATTCTTAGTCATACGTTTTCACTGACAAGAAGTGAAATGTTAACAGGGAATGATGTTCTGCTGCTACGAAAGTTAGATTACTTTGTCGTACCAGACAATATATATCTTCGGAATCCATATCGTACCGATATAAATTCATCATTTGCCGATGCATTTAATATTGCTGGCATACGTGCAATATATATATATATATATATATATATAT
This sequence comes from Ascarosepion bandense, assembly GCA_037127315.1. Taxonomy (NCBI): domain Eukaryota; kingdom Metazoa; phylum Mollusca; class Cephalopoda; order Sepiida; family Sepiidae; genus Ascarosepion; species Ascarosepion bandense. The sequence continues at coordinate 1,203,346 of JBBBDQ010000930.1, forward strand.
ATATATATAGTTAGAAAAGGAAGATATTAAAACTAGGCAGATTTCGTCCTTCATATGGCTCTGTATTTTGGTTAATGCAGATTTATCCACTGTGTATTTTATAATTGGTATCATTCTTTGTTGGAGTGTATGTCATGGTAGTGTTCATGACAACATTTTCAAGTTATGAGATATATTAAATAACGAGAATTCTTAATATATATATATATATATATATATATATATATATATATATAATTTATTAATATAATATGAATATTTACATATCTGTAAATAGATAATACTATTTACATCGAGTCCACCACTTGGATGATTTTTAATATTGATAAAATTAATATTAATAGGATTTGGTTTTTAGGATTTTCCCAATATGCACTTCCTTTTATGTATTATATATATTGACAACCATCACGGAATACATAAACCAGGCCCTCGATAAGTCCAGGTGAGGCTCGTGATGATGCACTGAATATCTCTAGGCTTTTGATAGGGTTTTGTACACTGGCCTTCTGCACAAGCTACAGGGTTATGGTATCACTGGATGTTTGCTTGATCTGATCCAATCTTTCCGATCGAACCGAATAATGAATGTCATCTTGAATGGGAATGCCTCCACATCCTATCGAACGAACTCTGGTGTCCTATCGGCCCGACGCTCATTCTAATCTTCATAAATGGTCCCCCAGACGTAAACAAATCTCATGTAGGCATCAACGCAGATGACACCGCCATCTATTTCCGCATTAGTAAGAAATCTGGCGAGGCGGAGAAAAATAACCTCGCTGCTGATCTCGAGAAATAATTCCACTCAGTAATAAATTAAGGTAAGAAGTGGCTCGTAAATTCCAATGCTTTTAAAACAAAACTCCTATCTGTCAACCATCACAGGCAATCTCACAAGAAACCAATAAGCATGGACAAAGCAAGTCTCCCTGAAATCAATGCACTACGCCTCCTCCGTGTTACTCTTTCTTCCGAACTCAAGTGGAATCATTACATTGAATAAATAGCTAAATCCACTGCTAGGAAGGTTGGGTCACTGTGTCGGGTCAAGAAGTTTGTTCTGTCTGAATCCATCTTTTTTTTTTTTTTTTAATCATTTCACCCCGAGCAAGGCAGAAACGCCACTGATGTGCAGGGGGTTACATAAATGTAGAAAGATTAATTAGAAAAGAGTGAGGAGTACAAGCTAGTTAGAAAGGAACAATAGAAAGCTGAGAAAGCAGGTGCAATGACAGATACATGGGCGGAGAGAAAGTGAAGATTATACAGGGGAGGGGAGAGAGCTAGAGTCCAGTGGTTAGTAGGTGAGTATTAACTTTGCATTTAAATTTCTGGAGGTCGCAGCCGTCAGGAAAGCAAGAATACGGGAGTGAGTTCCACAGGCGGGAAGTGCGAGAGAGGAAGCTGCAGGAGTAGAATTGTCGTCTACATTTGGCTAACCTGATTGTGAATGGGTGGGACTCAGTTGCCAGTCTGGTTGCACGGGTAAACACCTGTTGAGGAAGCATCAGTGACTTAAGCTCATCCGAGCAGAAGCCATGAAAGTATTTATAGAAGAGACAGAGGGAGGCCACATTTCGACGATGGGAAAGTGGCTGCAGTCGAGTCGCCAGATCAGTACCTATCACATTACAGACTCTCCTTTGGAGCTTGTCAAGAACACTGAGGAGAACGGCAGGGGCACCTGACCATAAATGGCAGCAGTACTCCATGCACGGACGGATGGTTGACTTGTATATATGCAGGATGGATTCAGGTGGAAAACACATCCTGGATCGATATAGTGACCCAATCTTCTTAGCAGTAGATTTTGCTATGGATTCAATATAGTGCTTCCATTTGAGGTCTGAGAACAGGGGAAGTCCGAGGAGGCGTAGTGTATTACTCTCCGGGAGAATCATCTGGTCCATGCTTATGGGAGGCAGAAGAGGTTGCCTGTAATGGTTGACAGACAACAGCTTGATCTTAGAGGAAATGAAGTTGACAAGCCACTTCTTGCCCCAGTTCACCACAGAGTGTAGATCCCGCTCAAGGTCAGCAGCGAGATTATGTCTGTCCGCCACGACAGGTTTCTTACTGGAGCGGGAGTATATTGTAGTGTCACCTGCGTAGATGCCTACTTGGGACTTGATCTCATCTGGGAGGTCGTTGATGAAAATAAGGAAGAGCGTAGGGCTCAGGATAGAGCCTTGTGGGACAGCAGCATTCGTGCTGTAGGACGAAGAGGCACGCCCATTCAGAACGACCTTCATTTTGCGGTTATTTAAGAAAGATTAGATTAGGTCAAGCAGGCTACCGGTAATACCATAACCGCGTAGTTTGCATAGGAGGCCAGGGTGCCAAACCCTGTCGAAAGCCTTCGAGATGTCCAGAGCAACCGCGCGAGCCTCGTCAGACTCATCAAGGGCCTGTAGCATGTACTCCGTTACAGTTGTTAGCAGGTTGGCTGTGGACCTGTCAAATCGGAATCCATATTGCCTGTCGGAGAACAGTTTGTGGGCGGTAAGATGATGAACTATTTCAGCATTGATTATAGCCTCGAATACTTTCCCGAATATCGGTAGAAGACTGATAGGGCGATAGTTGGATGGGTCCGAGGGTTCACCACAGTTCTTAAAGACAGGAACGACTGAGGAGAATTTCCAGCATGCAGGAAAGCAGGAAGCAGAAAGGCAGTAGTTAAACAGTTTAGAGAGGACAGGGATACAAATTACTGCACATATACATATTACTGTTAATGAGGATCTTACATTAAGAAAGTTTGATCTAATCAGATATTACGTGTATAAGGTGTAATAACATATATATATCTATCTATGTTCATATTTGTCTTTCTTACAGTCGCTATGCATACATACTTATCCATGAGTTTAAAATACCGGCTGTCCATAAAGTTTGTGTGCATTTAAAAATATATAACTAAAATTCGACCGTGCATGGAATACTGCTGTCATATCTGGTCAGTTGTCCCTGCAGTTCGTCAGTGTTCTCGCCAGACTCAAAAAAAAATCTGTAATGTGATTAGTCCCAACCTGGCAGCTCGGCTTCAAGCACTTTCTCTTTGGTGAGATGTGGCTTCCCTCTGTCTCTATTACAAATATTTTCATTGCTTCTTTGAAGAACATAGGTCACTGGTGCTCCCTCTTCGTAAATGTCCTCACTCGTGTGTTCACGTCCTTCTCTTGCCCTTTCTCTTTCACCCACTGTAGCTGGTTCGTATTTGTCTTCAATCTGTCTAAAATTTGAACTATCTGATGTAGCCCACTGCACATTGTTTTGGGTGAAATGATTTTAAAAAAGAAATATATATATATATATATATATATAGAGAGAGAGAGAGAGAGAGAGAGAGAGAGAGAGGCATTGCCAAATGTGTAACACGTAAGTTTTTATCTATGAGACTCGTTTTCTAATCTCACCAAAATCTATCTGTAAAGTTATTTGAATGTTATTGTCTTTGGATTATAATGCCACCATAGTTGGTGGCACCTTTAGAATTCGCTTGAAAGTAAACTAATCCAAATGAGCCTCTGTATGCGTCTGCAAAATGGATTTCCCTAGCCCCACAAGCTAATAAACTTACATGGACTGCAAAAGCTTGAATTATAATATACTAGCAGTACTGCCCGGCGTTGCTCGGGTGTATTGAAAGCTTTTATATATATATTATCGATTTTCTGCACTATTGCAAGAACTGCAACCTCGAAACCTCTGAATATCGTTTCTTATGCCTTTGTCTATGAGTGTATTAAATTTGATTAAAATCGGACCACTCCTTCTATAACCAGATTTTTTCGATTATCGATTTTCGATATTTATCGGGGGTACCTCGACACAAAACCGAGCTAAGAACACTCGCAGACGCTTATATTACAACTGTGTAAATTTTCAAGAAAATTGTTTCAGCCGTTTCGAAGTCTATAGGTAATGGACACACACACACACACACACACACACACAAACACACACACACACACACACACACACACAAAGTTCCATTTATAAATAAGTTTAGATAAAAACTGCGGCTTTCGAACTACATACGGTTCTTTGATCTTTGGTATGCGGCTCGTGGAAATAAGTTGGCTGAATCTTTTTCATGATAATTAACATAAATGGTAAATAAAAACATTTTCAGTTTTATAATAAGTTATATATTTATTATATGCATGAATTGGGATATTATTCTCCTAAATCGTAAATTTAGTGTCATAGTAATATTTTTGATTTTGAATCCTAATTTTAATGATGGATCTATGCGGGGTATTCTACTTTCTTGCATAGTAAGGGAATGGTGTGAGACAGATAGATTAAAGAAACTTCCGGCCAGCAAGCGTTACAGAGTAATCTCAAAAGGCTGAGATCCTAGGGAGGGGAATAAACATTTGGGTGCGCCAGAATTGTGAGTGCCTACATGTAAATATAAGAAAAACGTATGGCAAAGTTTTGTTATTGTTGTGAAACTCTCAACATCTGAACGCATGAGGATCTTACATTAAGTCAGTCTGTTCAACTCTGATACAATGTGTATGAGGTGCAATAACAAATATCAATTATCCATGTTCATATATGTCTTCCTGACAATCTCGGTGCATACATACACATACATGAGTTTAATATAAATTATAACTTTATTTCTATTTACGATAGCATTAATTTGTAAAAGAGATGAGAGAGAAGTAAATCTTTATTTTTTGAGGTTACATTGAAATTTTATTTAACTTTCCACATGTTCTCCATCATTAGTAATACAACGGGATTTTGCATTTCACGGAAAACATTTACCAACTGATGTATACAAAAGCACATTAGTTATTCTAGCTTTCAAATATTCGAATGAAGTAGGTTTCGTTGCATACACTATTAGTTTGACCTGTTCCCATTAAAAAACCTTATGTAGTCAAATCTGGCGAATGTGGAGGCCAATAAAATGGTCCATCACTTCCGAGCCATCTGTTTACTTCTCTAAAAATTGTTGTTGCAAAGTATTCAATAACTATACTTAAAAATAGGCACATTAATTTTTATAACATTTTTCACAGATTATTTTTATCCTAAACACAATGAAGTTATACATTTTTAAAAGTGCATAAGAAATTTTTATGGACATATTGGATAGATTGAAATTCGACAAGATGAATAGAATAAGTAAAGAACAGATTGGACAAAGTGTTTTTAATCTAATATGTTTCATTTTAATAAGCTCCTTCTGAGATTTGTTAGAGCGAAGCATTTTTATTTTTTATTGTTTTAAATCCAAAGACACAATATATTGATTGATGTTAGATTTCATTGTTCAGATACGTGTTTCGTCTAATGAAAAAATAGATGATTATTTCTAAATTTATTCAAAACTATGCCTGTTTATAAGTGCGTGTGTGTGTGTTTCGTGTGATAAAACAACAGATACTTTTCTTACTTATTCTTTACTTAATCTACATATAATTTTTATAACTTCAACGATTTCGCTTTCCAATTTCTTGGTCACGTCAAATCATACATTTAATAACTTGAAAATGACCCCTCTATAATGACCTCCAAATAGGCGAGAAGGAAAATAAAAATTCAAACCTCGAAAGTGTCAGCTCATAATAAACAGCTGATGATTGCATACTGCATGAAAACTCCGATTCGTGCTATAGAAATAGAATGATAGGTTTGCATATATATATATATATATATATATATATATATATATATATATAAAGATATATATATGTATATACACAAACACACACAAACACACACACATATATATATATATATATATATATATATGTGTGTGTGTATGTGTGTGATTGTTTTTGTGTATGTATGTGTGTATGTATGCATTCATGTACAATAATTGCAAGAAATTTATCTATCGATATATATATATATATATATATATATATATTAATGCAGGTTTCATTGAATAATATAGACAAGTTTTGTCTATTAATTTTGTGTAGGATCCGTTCATACCGTTTGATATACTTGATGGTGATGTCGTTGAAAGACAACAAAAAAATCACAGTATTTGTTGAATTTTTTATCGGGTCTAAGCTTTCGGCTCACATAAGCCATTATCAAAGAGTAAATATTAACACACAGTAAACATAGAACATTTAAGCTATTAACAATAAAGATAATTGAATTGAAAATATAAGTCCATCCCTACCGTGTCGGATACCCGAAGACAGTGACAAAATAGTGGTGTTGTGGTCCCTGGTCTGATTACAGACATTTGAGTACGTTATTGGAAATATCGAAATTTATTGTATTCAAACCAGGTTTAAATTGTTTAATGTAGAGTGCTTCGAGGATTTTTAGTTTCTGCTTATTATTTTCTTGTTTGAGTATGTACGTGTTATCAACAAGCGTTTTTCTCAGAAGTGTGCGTTGATAACCGTGTTGTTCTAAATGACGGAATATATTTGAATTTTTATTTATGTGCAACGTCAGACGCCGTGAGAGCGAATTTGTGGTGTGGCCGATGTAGATATTATTGAGGTTGTTAGAGATACATTCTCTAAATGGACATATGAATTTATATACTACATTGGTTTTTTGCAAATCACTAACGGTGGGGGAAGAGTCGTTGCGGACAAATGAATTAGATGTAGTGGATTTAGTGTAATATTTAATGAACTTAATTCTTTTGTTAGAGTCTGTCGGAGAAATATTAGTATTTATGAGTTTTTTTAGGATGTTTTCATCTAGTTGGTAGTTGGAGTGCATCTGGCTACGGTATAAGAGAGTGATATGTTTAGTATTGGTTGGATTAGTATCATGTGTTGTTTTTTCCATGTTAAGCTTTTTAAGAAAATAATGTATTTGTTCATCAACTATGTAGTTGGGAAAATTATTATTGATGAGTGTCTGTTTTATGTTTTTTAGTTCACTGTAGAAGATCTCATTTGTAGATGAATTGACTTTTGCACGATATAATAGATTTTTTATGATGGCTATTTTGTAATAGTGGGGGCATTCACTAATATAATTGAGTGTGGAGGGATTTTTATTAGTGGGTTTTTGATACGGTGAGATAGTAAATTTATTGTTGTCAGTGTTAATTAATATATCAAGAAAAGGAATTTTGTTATCTTTGCTAAGTTCATAAGTAAATTTTAAAACTGAGTTATTTTGAAACTGTTTTTGAAGTTGTAAGATATTATCAGTATTTTTAATTGATAGTAGGATATCATCAACATATATATATGTCTGTGTGTGTGTGTGCGTACTTCTGTCAGTTTATGGTCGTATGTATCTTCTTTATCCGATATATATTTTAAACAATATTTCTATCTCGTTAAATTTAACTTAGAAATATGTGTAGAGATAGCGTATACATTCATACTAAGTCATTCGAACAATTTTTCTGTTAAATTTAAACCTTTAAATCGTAGTATTAGAATAGCTGTAGCAAAACTGTGTCCTTTCTATTTCTGATGCTGGTAAGATTGTAACAACAATCACAGTTTACAACATGATATTTGGTGACATGGAACACAACACGTATTTTAGCTCATTTTGTGGTGATGTTTTAAAAAATGAGCCTAGATTTTCATTAATAGCTATCGTTACTGAGCATTTCTGGAAAAAAAGATAAATTATTGATCTTAGCTTATAGCAATATTGAGAATTCCAACTATTTTTACGTAGGCTGAGCAATTTAAGTCAGCCACGTGAGATAATTTTTTTTATTAGAAAAATTGTTTTTGAGTCAAAAATGTAAAAATAAAAGTATTGCATATTTTAATGAACTGATAAACATATTAGTGATAAACATATTAATGATAAACATATTAGTGATAAACATTTTAATGATAAACATATTATTGATAAAAATATTAGTGATAAACATATTAGTGATACACTTTATTACTAATGCGCTAATATGAGCATAAAGGTTCTTTTTTTACGTAGCTATCCAAATAAATTTACGGAATCTTGTAGCGATGTGAGTGATGAACATGAATACATATTCTATCAGAATATCCAAAACAATGGAAGAGCGATACCAGGGACAGTGTTAAAAACGAACGATGGTTGATTAATGATGGATTAGCAGAAAGGATCTAAATGACATTGAACACAACAGAAAATCAAGAAAGAGAAAATTTTTACCATAGTTCTTATGCTCACAATGTTTTATTTCTGCTGTTTGTTAAATGATTTGATGAAGATACGTGTTATACTTGGTATATTCAGTCGTGTTATTTTTAAACAAATCTTAGGGTTTGACTGTTACTGAAAAATAGTATTTCTCAAAAAGCAAACAAATATTTGCTGGCTTAAATATAAATAGAGAGGTTTCAAAGATTTTATTTGCCATCGGCTAATGTCCTATATATAGAAAACAAATGAAAACATGTTTTTTTTTATTTCAAAATATGAGGCATTTCTGTAGAGTAAAAACAGTAGTTAAACAAGAAAATTGAAGGTTATTTTCAGATTCAGAGCCCTAAAATCACCTATCTCGACACGATTTAATTGTTTTGTTGTTGGTGGGCAGTGTAATTAATGCTGGTAGGAATTCTAATTCTCTTAAAATTTTTTAGATGTATAGGTTGAATATGTGCTATGAGATAATGCATCCCTGTGCAACCAGTGCGATATTCAGTTTCGAATATTGATTGTGATAGTAAAAAAAAATTAAAAAGTACTGAACTGCTACGTGATATCTGCCCACCTGTATAGCAGCGAAAACTGGACAATCTCCTAAAAGATAAAGAGCAGACTAGAGGCAACAGAAATCCGGTTCTATAGAAATATGCTAAGGATACAATGGGTTGAACGTGTGAGCAACGACGTGGTTTTGGATAAAAATGGAATGCAAAGGAAATATATAATTAACATTCGAGAAGCAACAGTTGAAATTTCTGGGCTACGTAATGAAAAATAAGGATTTGAAAAACTTGATAGTCACAAGACAGATGGAAAAACAGAGGAACAGAGGAAAGCAATGCGTAACATATTTGATGAACTTTAGAAAATGTATGGTAGAACTTTGTTTGGGAGAAATACCAATATTGCAAAAGTTATTAGAAATAGACAAGAGACAGGAATATCTGAAGGCAATGATGACCAATGTCTTCAAAGAACACGGCACATAACAGAATTAGAGGTCTTTGTAAAAAGACCACGATACCAAATACGGTAATATGTATGCGTTTGAGTGTCACGTGTGTGTATGCGCGGGCCTATAATCTATAACCGCAGAGAAGTCGATTTTATTAAAACTAAATGTCTACGCAGAGATCGAGATATATGTGAATGCGCATGCCTGCTTCTGTGTGTGTGTGTGTGTGTGTGTGTGTGTGTGTGTGTGTGTGTGTGTGTGTGTGCATTTTCTGCTTTTAAATATATTTATTAGCGTGAAGATTTAAGTAAGAAGGTTGCTTATATATTTACCCTTGTTGGACTACACAATCAATAAGGTTTATTTTATGAGCCATCTTAGCCCAAGAATAACCTCAAACACACTTACATCTTTAAATCTTTAAATGTTAACTGAATAAATGAAATGAAACTTGGATATTAGTTCGATTAGAACGCCGACAGACTCAGGACCGGGCGCCAAATATGGTATTTCATAAATCTAAATGCTGAATAATAATGATAGAAATACTCTCCTTTTCACGAGAGAGGAATTCAGTAAAAGAACAATAAAGAGAATGGTGCAGAGTGAGAAGTAAATAGATCTAAATATATGATAATATATATAAAATAGTATTATATATAACAAAAATAACCAAATATTAAGCTGCGTTTAATGCACAAATACTATGCATAGAAATATCAAAGTTGCTGGATATTTTAGCAGTAAGTTTAAGTTGTAAATATTTAAGAAGTATATTATAAAAATTCCGAAAGTATACAGGGAGCCAACCGCTTACATACGGATATTCTACATAATTTTCCACCGTTGTAAGGCTTTGTTATTTTAACTATACTCTACGTTGTCTGTGTCTTTTCCATATTTTAATTTCAATTGCCACTCGTGGCTAACCAAATTTGAACAAATTTTAAAGTTTTCTAGTTTTAATGTCCACCTGTGATTAAACCATCAGGTCTTAATTGTATCTTTGGTTGACCCCAAATATGTTTTGTTTTGACTATTTAATTCATGTACTTTTCCTTTATACATGGTTTATTTTTTATTACAAAGTCCTTGAAGTGAGCATTTATTTTTGTCCCTGCAGTCACATTTCTTATTAATGATCTTGTTTTATACGTTGCTATTTAAGTTTCTTGTGTTTCATTTCTTTGTGAAGCCTTATACAAAAATTGAAAGGGGTTAAAAGACAAGTAGGTGCCGTCTCACCAGAATTATTCACCCATCACAGTGCGGTTATTCTAAGAGAATAACAAGAATTCATTATTGGTGGCACAATATTAAGAATATTAGATATGAAGATTATTAATTGATAATACAGACACAGAAAGAAAACTAGAGGAACTCCTAGAGAATGTCGTAAAGGAAAGACAGAAGAAAGAGCAAAATATATATTGTAAGGAAACAGATGTATATTTGTCAGCAGTTAGAAGAGCCCACCATACAGGTTACAATTTGGATATATTAAAAAGAATGTAATTACAAAAATTTAAAAATCTAGGAATGTTTTAACAGAGGTCGGAAATATGTGACATTGAGATCTGAAAGCGTATTGTCCTAGTGAAAGATTTCTTTCAAAATAACGTATTAAGAAAAGAAAATAATACTTAAGTTAGGAAAGAAATAATGCTTATGTTAAGAAAAAATAATACTTAAGTGTTAAGAAAAGAAAATAATGCTTAAATGTATTAAATTAAAAAATAATAATAATAAAATGTTTTAAATTTGTAATACTTAAGTGTTTAAAGATAATACGTGTTTTAAATAAAAAATACTTAAGTGTTTGGAAAAGAAAATAATACTTAAGTGTTTTAAAAAGTGGGTCCATATATACAACAGATTAGTTGTGTAGTTGTTTATTTTAACAGCATATCTACTCTTTTGGGTCATTTAATGCACAAGAATTTGTTTCGTTTTTGTTTACTGCTTGTTGATCTTTTGTGAGTCTATTGCTGTCGAGATACAAGTAGAGATATTTTGGTTTGATATATGATGGTTATATGATATCTTCTTTTGCAACTATATTGTCATATAATTTTATTGCTTTTAGAAACTTTAAAAGGTCATTTGGGTCAGATTTGATGAAGATGTCTTTCAGATTGTTTTCTTTATAGTATATTAATCGCATTTGGTCAAGATTTATTCAGCTTGTTAATATATGTTTTACTGTGTAGAGCTCCTGACAGGGGTGAAAACTGAACAAATCTTCACAGATGAAGAAGAGACTCGCAGCAAAAGAAATGTTGTCAGTGCAAGGATCTCTAAGCCTCATTACGTGCCATAGAAATTTCAACTGTCTCTTTCTACTCATAAGTATAAGAGTACTTCATATTTATATTTTCTATAAAAAATCATCACTGCTTACGTGGTCAGTCTATGGTATTCTTAATATGCTTCTAGAGAAATACATTTCTGTTGAATCATTTCCATTTTCATATGTGAAGAGATTATATAACATTTACTATCATGTTAAATAAAAGCTTAAAGAAATATTTACTGAATGCCAAGAAAAATCTACATCAATAGTTTTCGTCTAATCATGGACATCATTAGACAATTAATGAATTCTCATTATGCAAAACTCTCCTAGGCATTTTTTTTAACAGTTTTTACATTCGGATAATATGTATTTTTATGAGAAAATGTCTTATCTATATCACACACACATACAAGCGCGCACACACACAAACACACGTATGTGTGTGTGCGTGTGTGTGTGTATTTTAAATCGCCTGCGCGTTTCGTCCTGTGATGGACTTTATCAAGGCAAAAAGACGAAATGAGCTTTATTCTAAATTACGTATCTATAAACAAACAAAGTTGGCAACCACAAAGACGCTCAGATATCATTTCAAAAGATTATCAGAATATTTTAGTTTTTAGAATTTCTTCATGTGTAGTGCGAAGTTTCAAAAGTTTCAAAGAAAACGGTCGAATTATTCCAAAAACTAAAATATTTTGTTAATCTGTTGAAATGATTTGTGAGCGTCTTTGTGGTTGCCAACACTGTTTGTTTGAATGCCCAATTTTGTAATAGGCTTCGGTAGCATTAACACGTTGTTCGATTGTTAATCTTTCCATAGTTGAAATAACTAAAAACTGAAGTTATTAAATCTGAAAGATATTGAAAATAAAATCATTAGACGTTTAAATTTAATTTACATTTAAAATCTGTCCAAGTCATTGGAACACACACACACACACACACACACACACACACACACACACACACACACACACACACATATATATATATATATATATATGTATTAACAGATTCTGCCGAAAGGAAATGGTTCCACATTTCAGAAAAAGAAAAAATGTCTTTCATTTGTAGTTTATCAAATCGTGGTAACACTATTTATTATGCGGGAAACTAGTCGATGTTTATCGCAGAAAAACAACAACAACATCGGCAGCGCTTATACAAGAAATTGAAAATGCATGTGTAGCAATCACACTGAACAATTATGCCAAAAATGCTTAGGAGTATTTTGCCTTAAATGTATGGTAGTTAAATGTCATTTTCATCTGCTTCGATTGTTGAGTCTAAAGGTAACTTGTATTTTTTGTGCTATCTGAATAAAACTGGTATTACAATATATATAAAATTTCATCTTTTCCTGAAGTGCGTTTACATTTTTGGACTAAGTTTGTGCCTGTCCGTGTGTGTGGTGTGTGTGTGTTTTTGTGTGTGTGTGTGTGAGATAGATAGATAGATAGATAGATAGATAGATAGATAGATAGATAGATAGATATTTATAAATCTTTATCTTTATTAATTCGTTTGTGTATTGAATGCCGTTGCAATATCTAGCCTCGTACTCTTGTTGTGTATTTCGAGAACTAACGTCAATCGCCATCTGTCTATTTGATGCCTGCATCTTTTTGTGTCTTTTCCTCAATCCTTTCCATTCTCAGTCTTCTCGTTTTTCTTTACAGTCTCTTCCTGTAGCCTCCTGCGTTCTAATGGCATTGTCGACTTGCTTGAGGTGAAGCGAGAAAAAAAATTCAGATTTTAACCATCATTGGTTATTGATTTTCGACTGTTGCGAGCAAGAACATCTGACTTTCGCACAATCGCCATTACTTCATTATCCGAGCGTACATCTGTGTATATTCAATGTATTTGTTTTAAGTGTTTTTGGTGTGTGTGTGTGTGTGTGTGTGTGTGTGTGTGTGTGTGTGTGCGCGCGTGCGTGCGCGGGTGCATGTGTTCACGTTTTTTTCAATGCGCGTATGGACTCGCGCATGAAATAACAAGACACCATGTATTAAAGTCATGTATTTTCCGGTTTTGCATATTTGCCATTTAAGGCTAAATATGAGTTTCTTTCTCTGTGCGTTTTTATTCGTCATCATCATTATCATCTTCATCATCATCGTCATCATCATCAAAAACAACAGTTGCATTATCATCGGTTTATCATTCTGAGTCGATATCCACTGCATCGCAAATGACTAAAACGAAACGAGATATTCCGAGACATGGGCAGTGATATGAGAGTAGTCTATCCATGTAGATTAATTGAAGAGTACATATTTAAAGTCTATGAAGAACACTCGGATCGATAACGAACTGAGGAAGGCCGAAATACAAAACGGCCGAAACGTTGTTATCATAGCAACAAAGTTGAAGACAAAAGATTGTATGCAAATTGTTTTTTTTTAATTTTTTTTAATCGTGTCATCCCAAGCAAGGCATTCCAATGCCACTATAGCGCAGGGGGTTACATAGAGGGATTGGGTATAGGAAATGTCAGAAGGAGGGTCATAGACGACTTAGGATGTGCATAGGGAGAGAGTTGGGGAAAGTGGGTGTGAGTTAGTGTGTTAGGAGGTGTCTATTGACCTTACATTTAAACTCCTGGAGGTTGTAGCCGTCGGGGAAACAAGCATGCGGTAGGGAATTCCACAAGCGGGAAGTGCGAGAAAAGAAGTTGTTGGAGTAGAAATTGCGGTTACATTTCATCGGCTTCACTAGTAGCAAATCTAGTATCTCGTGCAAATTCACATCTAGGGGGCACCGGTGATTTAAGTTCGTCAGAGCAGAAGTCATGAAAGTATTTATAGAAGAGGCACAGGGATGCCACGTCACGCCGGTGAGAGAGATACTGCAGGCGGTCAGCCAAGACGGTATCAATCACATTACAGATTCTTCGCTGTATTTTGTCAAGAACCCCGAGGAGAATAGAAGGGGCACCCGACCAGATGTTGCAGCAGTACTCAATAGAGGGGCGGATGGTGGATTTATATAATTGCATGATAGATTCAGGCGGAAAGAATTTCCGGGCCCTGCACAGAGAGCCGACTTTCATAGCTGCGGATTTAGCAATGGATTCGACATAGTCATTCCACTTGAGGTCTGCTGAGAGGGTCAGGCCAAGCAGGCGTAGTGAGTTACTCTCTGGGAGGCAAGCCTGTTCCATGCTAATGGGAGGGAGGTGCGGTTGTCTGTGCTGGTTAATTGACAGCAGCTTCGTTTTTTGATTACGTCAATCCACCACGGATTGGTGGTCCTTCTCAAGCTCGGCAACGAGGTTCGCCTTGTCACCAACACCAGATTTTTGATCGAGGCTAGAGTAAACTGTGGTATCATCGGCGTACATGCCTACTTGTGATCTTATGGTATCGGGGAGATCATTGATATAGATTTGAAAGAGTGTAGGACCTAGGATAGAGCCTTGGAGTACACCCGCGTTTGTAAGGTAGTTCTGGGAGGCATGTCCGTTTAATTCGACCTTCGCTGTGCGGTTAGAGAGGAATGACCGGATTAACAACAAAATTCCAGTTATGCTACAGCTTCGCAGTTTCCATAGAAGGCCGGCATGCTATACTCTATCGAATATTTTCGAGATATCCAAGGCGACGTTTCGGGCTTCACCATTCTTGTCGAGAGCCTGGTATATATACTCGGTGATGGTCGTTAGCATATCAGCAGTGGACCTGGTGAAGCGGAAGCCATACTGTTTGTTCGGAGAGGACACCGTGGGCTGTGAGATGCTGAACGACCTCGGCATTGATAATGGCTTCGAACACTTTGCTGAAGATCGGAAGAAGGCTGATGGGGTGGTAATTTGCGGGGTCCGATGGTTTCGATGTTTCACCAGTGTTCTTGAATATGGGAACCACAGAAGAAGACTTCTAACAAGCAGGAAAGCTGGAGGAAGATAGGCAGAGGTTTGATTAGATAAAGATAACCCTTCACCTCAGAAATTAAGAAAGTTATTTTCTAAGAGAGTTCTGCTGTGAGTATAAATCACATGAAATCTCATGAAAAGTTTTACTCATCATCATTTTTCGCAATACCATCATCATCATCATCATCATCAACAGTCTTTCTGCCACCACTTCTCCTCGTCGTCAGTTTTCTTTTCCTTGTAGCCTTTTTCTGCATTCCATTTCCGGCCACTTTCTTCGAAATATTTTTACACCGTTGTACATCATATACAATGTAGAAGGCTATTCAGTGAGAAGTGAAGCTTACGCTATGTGCAATATATAAAATTTGATCCTGGACTAGAGACGTCCAACTTTGTAGTGTTCAGAAATGTACCCACTTGCGTGTCTGTTACAGAATCTGTCAGAATGGTCATTTCTTCTTTCAAGTGGAATACGAATGGAATGTTATTAGCTCGCTTCTGCGTACATATCTTGACGTGTATTACCTGTAAATCTGAAATGGCTGAACTAAATATCTTTTCCATAGAATTAGCTATAGATTAGCAAGTGAGAAAGAGAGATAAATAATTCATCGCCTTGCTGTTTTTGAACTCACGTTTGGAAAGATTTGATTAGAGAACTCAATGACAACAACATGTATTTTTCAAATGAATCTTATTCTTGTAAGTACAAAGCTCGGTAGATGGAATCAGGTACTTTCTAAAATTGTACAAAACCCGACTATGTTTCTTATTATCTGACTGCGTCATTCTTCATTAGCGTAGCATCAAGTTTCTTTGGAAAGATTTCTATTTGAAATATTGATACATTTTTGACATTTATGTTTCTTTCTCTTCCTGCAAATTTCCTCAAACATCAGATGTTCATGTAATGAATTTAATTAAGATAAGCCAGTTGTTATCATTTGATACTTGCTTTTAAAATTTTATATGTCGACTGACACAGATTGTGCGCTAACGAATACTCTATCAAAGATCTAACAGAAATTCACTCGGATATCAGGATATATACTCAATTTCTCTTCTCTAAAGCGGGATAGGACACAACGTCAGTAATTTTACGTTAGAATCAGTAACGTACCATACGCTTGGGCGTATGACACTTAACTGATTCTAACGTAAAAAGTGATTCTATTCATGTCTCTTTCGAGAGATTATTGCTTGGGCGATCATCTCACGAAATAGACATGTCTGACTGGGCAGATGATTCTTCAGCACCAGATTGTCATTACATTCAGTGATAGAGTCGTTCCAAAGTAAGACTATAAAAGCAAATCTGGCCGGCTATTTAACTCATAGCCCGAGTTCAAATTTCCGTTGAATTTGTTGCATTCGATTACACGTAAATAAACTGGGGAAAGGTATTAATCTGTCGCTTCTCCCGCCAGCTATGAGTTAAATAGCCAGTCTACCGGAGAAAGCAATGGCAGCCTACTGCGGGATAATCTTCTACCCAGTCATTCATGTCCCTTTCGAGACATGATTGCCCAAAGCGTGTATCACGTATGGCACTTAACTGACTATCTGAATTCATAAAAAAAAACCTTTCAATTAATTTCATGTTATTTATATGGACACCGAAACTCTCTTATAAAATATCTTTCATAATTTCCGGGGTGAATATAACATTATCTACACTATTTACATGCAGTCTGTTGTCTTCAACTTTGTTGCTCTTATAATAATGTTTCGGTCGTTGTGCCTTTCCAACTTCCTCAGATCTATATCGATCTGAATTATCTACAGTAAATTTCAGACTGAATCCTTTATTCAATTTAGCTGGGTAGACTATTCTCATTCCATTCTAGGGATATGTCTTCTCGTTTTTAGTATTTTGTGGTGCAGTGGATATCAGGACGGAACAAAATATTCTCCGGTAGACTGGTTACCAGCCAATGCTATAGAACCTAATCTGTCTTTTTATTTAACCCATGACTAGAGAGAAGAGACGGATTAATACCTTTCCCAAGGGTATTTATGCGTAAGTGAATGCAAAGGAATTCAACTGGAATTCGATCACGGCTTCCCGATCTGTCGTTCTGAGTCGATATCCACTGCACCAAGAATTACGTGGACTACTTGTGATATGACCATATAATAAGTCAATTTACAATTTAGAGTTGCTCAGGTTAGACAACGTGATCTGCTCTTAAGTGTCCGGTGTATATTCAGAAGCAAAACCACAATATATCATTTGTATATCTTTAATAAGAATTAAATAAAAATAATTGCGTATATCATTTATGATGATTGCGATCGTCATACGCTTATTGAGGTTTTACTATAAACATGTATTAGTTATATTAATCTAGGATTTAACGAAAAATTTTGTATACGCAATATGAACCCATTTATTAGATGAATAGTTATATATTTCTAATATTTTATATAAATGTAAACCTCATCCATAAAGGAATATGTAGGTACATATAATTTTCATGATTGGTATGGTTTCGATTTAATCTAATGCAACTACTCAATTCATTTTCGTCAATTCATTTATTTGAATATTGCGAGGATAATAAAACCACAACAATTTGGTCATGCACGAAAGATAAAAAAATTGTAATTTATTAAATGTCAAGTAAAAAAAATGTTAAATAACAATTACCACACAGCATGAGGGTTTCTTATTCACTAAAAATTAACACGTTTATATTTAGAACATTGATAAAATCCCGAATATGTGATATAATCGGACCTAATATGGCTGCTCGATTTCTGTCTCTTTCACACCGACGTAAAGTAGTCCTTCTGTATCTTTTCTATAAATATTTTTATCACATGAAAATAATTATATAACATTATACAGATGGGCTCTTTGCTCTGTTAACCTTCTTCTACTTCTGCGTGGCATGTCCCTTCAGAACCGAGGCGACCATGGCCTTCCAAGTCTTCCTAACCATGGTAGCACTTAGCACGCTTTTTCTTGTTACCCAACTGAAACATCGCTCTGCCATCTATCTGCTCAGGCCCTTCAAATAAGCTATCACCTGCTTTACCCTGTCTCCTGTTCCTTCTGTCTGACCTGTGAGTATCAGATTCTCCAATCCTTCCCTCCTCATCACATGTCCCAAGAACTTCAGTAGTCTTTTACTGATGCTCAGTATTAATTTTTTGTTTGCATTCTTTCTAAAACCTCATCATTGCTTACATGCTCGATCCATGTTATTCGCAGCATCCTTCTGTAGAACCACATTTCAGTTGCGCAAGTTTTTACTTCATCTTTGATGATATTTTACAGCATTCAGTGCCCTATTGATGAACAGATATCACATAACAATCCAGTACTCTCTTCTTTGTTTTTAGCCAAATTTTCCTGTCTCTTAATACACTGCTCAGCCTTTAGAATGAGTCATTGGCCATGCCAATTCGCCTTCGAATCTCAGTGTCGTACTTTCCGTCTTCGGTTAGAATATTTCCCTAGTATTTAAATTTTTGTACTGGCTTGATTTTAATATACCCACCCGTAATTAGTAATTTGGGGCGCTTCTGTTTGCTTATGACCATACAATCGGTTTTCTTTTATTTTATTTTATTTTATTTTTTTTTTTATAAGCGTTTCACCCCGAGCAAGGCATGTCACTGCCACTACTGGGGGATACGTAGAGTGGAGAAAGGCTGATTAAATATAGGAAATGACAGCGGGTGGGTGATAGGCGGGTAAGGATACCGAGAATGAGGGTTGGGTAGATGAGAGTGTTGTGAGAATAGTTGGGAGTTAGTGTGATAGGAGGTATCTATTGACCCTACATTTAAACACCTGGAGATTTTAACTGTCGGGAAAGCAGACTTGTGGAAGGGAGTTCCACAGGCGGGAAGCGCGAGAAAAGAAGCTGTTGGAGTAGAATTTACGGTTACATCTTATTTGTTTAACTGTAAAAGGGTGGGACCTAGATGCTAATCTAGTATCTCGTGTAAATTCGTGCTTAGGCGGCACCAGTGATCTAAGCTCATCGGAGCAGAAGCCATGAAAGTACTTGTAGAAGAGGCACAGGGAAGCCACATCACGCCGGTGTGAGAGCTAGGCCTTTTTTTCGAATCTCTTCGTCTACTTATTTAGCAGGTCTTATAGTTTTCTTTCCGTATTAGCTATCAGCACTGTATCATTTGCGTATCTTATGTTGTTCAGATTGTGACCGCTAATGATGAATCCTGGCATAATTTCTAGGGTCATCCAATGAAAAGACACATCCTAGTCTTACGCCGCATTCCATCTTTGTATGTCTGCTGAGGTAGAGGTTCTTGATTACTATAATGTCTTTGCCAAATATGTTGAGGTTGGTGAGAATTTCTAACAATATATATATTCAACTCTTCTCACACTCAGAGACATGGATTCTTTTTTTTTTGTCTTAATGTATCATAACCAATAGTAGGTATATCCATATACTTTTTTATGTTGCTGTCATGTTAGACAGCACGGCCTCACTCCTATGCAATAGTAATAATGGGTTACTGAATTGGCTGGTGATGTATAAGACTGCGATACAAATTTTAAAGCACTAGTGAATATAACTTATTATTATAATTATTTCACCCAAAGCAAGGCATTTTACTGCCACTGTTGCGCAGGGGTTTAAATAGGGGAAAGTCGTAAGAAAGAGGGTTTAGATATAGGAAATGTCAAAAAGAGTGTAATATACGGATGAGAATACCGGTGTAATGGGGGTGGAGTGGATGGAGAAAAGAGCTTGAGAGAATGGCTGCAAGTTAGGAGATGTCTATTGACCTAACATTTATATTCCTGGAGATTGTAGTTGTCGGGGAAGCAAGTATAGGGAAGGGAATTCCATAGGCGAGAAATGCGAGAAGAGAAGCTGTTATAAGCAGCCGCTCTCACACCGGCGTGATGTGGCTTCCCTGTGCCTCTTCTACAAGTACTTTCATGGCTTCTGCTCCGATGAGCTCAGATCACTGGTGCCGCCTAAGCACGAATTTACACGAGATACTAGATTAGCAACGAGGTCCCACCCTTTTACAGTTAAACAAATAAGATGTAACCGTAAATTCTACTCCAACAGCTTCTTTTCTCGCGCTTCCCGCCTGTGGAACTCCTTTCAACAAGTCTGCTTTCCCGACAGTTACAATCTCCAGGTATTTAAATGTAGGGTCAATAGACACCTCCTATCACACTAACTCCCAACTATTCTCACAACACTCTCATCTACCCAACCCTCATTCTCGGTATCCTTACCCGCCTATCACCCACCCTCTGTCATTTCCTATATTTAATCAGCCTTTCTCCACTCTACGTAGCCCCCTGCACAGTAGTGGCAGTGACATGCCTTGCTCGGGGTGAAACGCTTATAAAAAAAAAAAAAAAAAAAAAAAACATGAATTGCGGTTACATTTTATCGGTTTCACTGTAAAATAGTGGGACATATTTGCTAGTCTAGTAGCTCGTTTAAAATTCATACCTAGGTGGCACCAGTGAGATAAGTTCATTAGATCAGAACACGTGAATGTATTTGAGGCACTAGGAAACCATGTCACGCCGGTGAGAGAGCGACTGCAGCCGGTATCGTTGACATTACAGATTCTCCGTTGTATTTTGTCAAGAACCCCGAGATGAATATCAGGAGCACACGACCAGATGTGGCAGCAGTATCCAATACACGGGCGGGTAGTAGATTCTTATCTGTGCAGGATAGATTAAGACGGGAAAAATTTTTCTGGCCATGCACAGGGAACCGACCTTCTTAGAAGCAGATTTAGCTATGGATTCGATATATTCATTCCACTTGAGATCTGCTGAGAGAGTTAGGCCATGGAGGGGTAATGTTTTACTCTCAGGGAGGCTAGCCTGATCCATGCTAATAGGAGGTAAGAGCGGTTGTATATGAAGGTAATAGATAGCGGCTTCGTTTTGGAAGCATTAAAATTTATGAGCCATTTCTTACCTCTGTCCTCCACGGATTGGAGGTCCTTCTCAAGCTCTGCTGACAAAACGCTTTATATTTTCCAGATATTAAAGAAATGACGTTGTGGAAAGCCATGTTCAGCATTATTTAGGAATTATTGTCTTTTAAATTATGATTTTCTCAGAAATATTGTTTGTATGCACTTGCATAATCTTTAAAAGAAAAAGTAATCGATTATCGAACTTGATGTTGACTGTGACGATCAAGATTCTAAAAAAAAAGAAAATATTTTTCACTGACAGAAAACGAAGAGTTCTTTAAAATTTCCATTTAATAAGTACACAAACGTGGTTGAAAAAATAGTTAAATGTGACTTTTTCTTTTGTTAAATGGCACAGCGGAGCGTAAACTTTTGAAGTTTTTCCATTAAGTACAACATGTTAAAACATAAAATAATGTATAAATATAAAATTATTTTTAGAAAGATGCAAACTTTCAACTAAAACAAGTTAAACATTTTTCTTTAGTTTTCAGGAGATTTTAAATTTTACATTAAGCACAACTGATTTTTTTATTAAATATCAGCATTACGTTGTCTTATTGGTAAAATCCTTTGATGCTTAAAGTTTGTCATTTTCTTTAATAACTCAACTTAAGCATTTTAAACCTTATGCTCAGGCCGAGATTTTCAGTCGAAAAATTGGATTAATTTATTTTGTTGTTGGCCCCGAGGAATTCAAGTGTACTTAGTGTTGTATTTTGGGCATTAAAACTATTTTTTCTGTGTAATAGCTCAGTGTATATCACTCATCCCAGAGGATGACCCATACCAGAGGATATCCGATTTCATTTTAGGTTAAACTGTTCCATGCACCAGATTAAAGCTATAAAGAATATGTCTATCCCCCAGTGAATCTACGCCACGACACGTCTTCTATACCTATCTATTAATATATATATATATTAATTATTTAATTTAATTTAATTATGAGGAATATATATATATATATATATATATATATATATATATATATTCGTCATAATTAAATTAGACCAGTACACAGTTCGATTAAAAGTGTTCAATACAATTATAGTGTATAAATTTTGGATATTTAACATTTTTCATTTGCAAACGTGTTATATAACTCGTTTACAATATATATATATATATATATACATATATATAGTCATCCGCAGACAGGTCTGTTTCGCTGTATCACAGTACGGTTAGACTCCGATTGCTTTTTACCTAGGATTGAAACCCGACCGAACTGGCATCAGTCGGAGATTCTACATCTGACCCACGGGCGCTCGGTAGAAGGAGGCAGATATTTTAGCGTGAATATTATCGTTATAAACGCCCAATAGCTGAGAAATCGTTCATTCATTCAGGTATTTACATAACAGGCTAAAGTCTGCCTTCCTCTACCAAGCGCCCTTATTTCAGAAGTAGAATCGCCGACTGGTGGTAATTCGTTCAGGTTGCAATCCTGGCTAGAAGTTGATGACCTGTGATAATATGAATCATGTCTGCAGATGACTTTATATATATTGTTTAATGAAATGATTCTGAGTACCAAAATCGTTGTTTTTCAGTATTTTACTTGTAGAAAGTCATTTTAAGCAAAAATATTTTTGTCCTAAAATGCTCGATATCAAGAGAAGGATTGAGCTTTAACATAATTAATGTAGAAAGTTTGTCTCTTAGCTGAGCAATTATATTTCAGTCATGTATTAGAATTAGAAGTTTCATGAGAGCATTATGGTAATGTCATTAGACTTCAGGTTTTTTTTTGTTTTTGTTTTTTTTTTTGCTTTTTCAATTAATTCCCGGAATTGTGAAGACATTACAAGATCCACAGTTGATCTGATATGACGGAGTTCTTATTTTCATATCGGTTCCCACTTCCACTCCAGTCATCACACTAGTGCTTAAAGTTTTCTTTCTAAATATTTAGTTTTATATTATAAATATTAATGGTGAAGCCCGAACCGTCGCCTTGGATATCTCTAAAGCATTCGACAGATTATGGCATGCCGGTCTTCTACGGAAACTGCGAAGCTATGGCATAACTGGACTTTTGTTGGACTTAATCCGGTCATTCCTCTCTAACCGCACACTGAAGTTCGTATTAAACGGACATGCCTCCCAGAACTACCTTACAAACGCGGGTGTACTCCAAGGCTCTATCCTAGGTCCTACGCTCTTTCTAATCTATATCAATGATCTCTCTGATACCATAAGATCACAAGTAGGCATGTACGTCGATGATACCACAGTTTACTCTAGCCTCGATCAAAAATCTGGTGTTGGTGACAAGGCGAACCTCGCTGCCGAGCTTGAGAAGGACCTCCAATCCGTGGTGGATTGGGGTAAGAAATGGCTCGTAAAATTCAATTCTTCCAAAACGAAGCTGCTGTCAATTAACCACCACAGACAACCGCACCTCCCTCCCATTAGCATGGAACAGGCTTGCCTCCCAGAGAGTAAATCACTACGCCTGCTTGGCCTGACCCTCTCAGCGGACCTCAAGTGGAATGACTATGTCGAATCCATTGCTAAATTCGCAGCTATGAATGTCGGCTCTCTGTGCAGGGCCCGGAAATTCTTTCCGCCTGAATCTATCATGCAATTATATAAATCCACCATCCGCCCGTGTATTGAGTACTGCTGCAACATCTGGTCGGGTGCCCTTCTATTCCTTTCGGTGTTCTTGACAAAATACAGCGAAGAATCTGTAATGTGATTGATGCCGTCTTGGCTGACCGCCTGCGGTATCTCTCTCACCGGCGTGACGTGTCATCCATGTCCCTCTTTTATAAATACTTTCATGGCTTCTGCTCTGACGAACTTAAATCACTGGTGCCACGTAGATGTGAATTTGCACGAGATACTAGATTGACAACTAGGTCCCACCCTTTTACAGTGAAACCGATGAAATGTAACCGCAATTTTTACTCCAACATATTCTTTCCTTGCACTTCCCGCCTCTGGAATTCCCTACCGCATGCTTGCTTCTCCGACGGCTTCAACCTCCAGGAGTTTAAATGTAAGGTCAATAGACACCTCCTAACACACTAATTCACACCCACTCTCTCCAACTCTCTCCCTATGTACATCTTAAGTCGTCTATCACCCTCCTTCTGACACTTCCTATACCCAATCCCTCTATGTAACACCCTGAGCTATAGTGGCAGTGGAATGCCTTGCTTGGGGTGACACGATTAAAAAAAAAAAACGTCTTCTGAATTGAAACAAAATTCAAAAACGCCAAATGTCTTATCAGTAAATTCCAGAAGATTTGTTTTTATGGGAAACAGAGATTGAAATTTCATCTAAGTGATTTTAAGACATTCATAAATGATTCATAAAAGAATCCTGCAAAAATTTACTTCACTTTATAGCCATGTTGGGATACTGTGACCTGATTTATGTAGAGAGATTTATGAGAGACGGTAAAATAAAGGATTTCATTTTATTTCATACTGATCAACGAAATGCAAGCGTACACTTACGATGTGGTATAGTTTCATTTTTTCCCTCTTTATCTTTGTTAGGAACAGGAAAAATTTTCTGTCATATATTCGCTAAAAAGAGAATGTCTCATGTGAGTGTCTAAATATGATCATAGTTATACCAGTGATTAATTCACTAAGGTTTGCGCGTTAAGCTAAATTAAACATGTCTGATGTTTACTGTAAAATCGATCATTCAACATATTCCTGATACATGAATTTTATACATTTTTCGGTGGATTACGAAGGATTCGTTAAAGTGTTAAAGGCCTCGATTGAGAAAACATTTACCAAAAATATCTGGTACGTCATCATGTCGCCGTGTTTTGGTCCGTAGATGTAATCAATAGATTCTCAGCAGAAAACACACACACACACACACACACACACACACACACACACACACACACACACACACACACACATATATATATATATATATATATATATATATATATATAGAGAGAGAGAGAGAGAGAGAGAATAAAAAATGTGAGAGGCCGTGAATATTTAGTTTAAAGTGTATATTTATTGTTATATTTTAAGTGTCCATAATAGTATTTGTGACGCTACACGTGTTTCGAGTCTAAAATTGACTATCACATTTATTATTCTATCCCAATTTTTCTCGTTGGAACAATCTTTTTCCTTTTCTAATATATATATATATATATATATATCATTAGTAAGTGAATGTCTAGCCACAGTGATGAGCCGTGATACAACGAGTATCACAGCTCATCAAGCTTGTATGTGGATGACTAATATGTATATTAAACATCCATATTAGCCATTTTGAAATACTCGTGTGTGTGTGTATATATCTATATAAAATATATATGTACGAGTATGTAAATATCACTATAACAACGGAAGAAAAATGTTCAATAATTTTAGCATATATACAAACAAATATTTTAACGTGACGTTCAGTTTGCCTCAGTTAAAATAGCTTGAGTATCTGCGTAATTTAGCCTTGAAAATGATCACAGAAAATGTTAAAAAAAATGATCAACAAAAAACACTAAAACGTCCCCCTTGATGGGTTTCATCACAATATCAATAAACTAATTGGACAACTTAAAAAAATCAATATGAAAATAAGTATATATATATATATATTATGCTTCTCTTTTCCAATCTTTTCACTCTTACGTAGCCCCTTGCGCATCAGTGGCGTTATCGCCTTGCTTGGGGTGATATGATTTAAAAAAATAATAATGGTTTTGTCGCTATGTGAATCTAAACGAAAAACTCACGGAACTGACTCTCTTCTTATATTCAAGTTGAGTCAAGGATGAAATAGTTTCTCTAAAGAATCAACCGTTTATGTCATTGTTTATTCTCTATTTTATTTATTTTCACACAATATATTTTTTGTAATCGATCGCCCAAGCAAGGTATTTTACATAGTAAGGGTTACATAGGAAGAAAGTTATGAGAAAGAGTGACAAATTATAGAAGGTGCCTAGAAGTGTGTAAGAGAAGGATGAGAATACTGATGAAGGTAAAGTGGACGGTGAAAGGAGCATAAGGGAGACGATGCAAGTTAGTGAGTTAGGAGATGACTTTACATTTGAATTCTTGAAGATTGTAGGTGTCGGGAAAGCTAGTAAACAGAAGGGAGTTCCACAGGCAGGAAAAGCGAGAAAAGAAGCTGATGGAGTCGAATTTGCTTTTACAATTTATTGGTTACACCGTAAAAGTGTAGGACCTAGTTGCTAATATTGTGACTCGAGTAAATTCATATATAGGGGGTACCAGTGAGCTAAGTTCATCTGAGCAGAAGTCGTGAAAGTATTTACAGAAGAGTCACAAGGAAGCCACATTGTGTCGGTGAGAAAGTGACTGAATCTGAGCTGCCAAGTCGGGATCGATCCCATTACAGATTCTTCGTTGGATTTTGTCAAGGACCTCTAGGTGGATAGCAGGAGCATCTCACGAGATACGGCAGCAGTATTCAATGCACGGCCAGATGGTAGATTCCTAT